>JXPQ01018509.1:11317-28958 GCA_001014675.1 Ephydra gracilis
TACCAAGCTTTTTCAAGTAATAGTCTTTAATTGCATTATACATTGCAAATCTAACGCGAATATACCATACGCGAAAAAACTACAGTTATCCCTCGTATAACACGCGTTATCCCTCTCTAACGCGTTTTCTGTATATTAACTATTTATATTTACTTTATATTTATTTAAAAAAAAAAAAAATGTAATGCAGTTACGTGCATTTGGCGGGGAAATTATAATGTCAAAGTAACAATCGACCACTTTGCAAATTTATTTATAAATTGGTTTTTACCCCACCTGCAACTCTACTTCAATAAAAAGCACAAAATTTCATACTGCTGTTAATTCCTGAAAATCACGCAGAATATACAAGAGATTTGAAATATTTTAATATTAAATGTTGAAAAAGCTTTCCTATCTATCTATTATTTAAACGTTAAACCAAGGTACAACATATACATTGAAAGCGAATGTACAATATTTGCAGAATTATGTTCAACTTTTTTAATTTTATTGGGCAACCCGTTGACAAATTTATGGTCGAAGAGTGTTTGAAAGCTAATTTTTTTTTAGCAAAATTTAGTGTAGTCACTAGCCGGGTAATAAATGTAGGACAGTATTGCAGTGGAGAAGCTCTTGGTATTATAAACGAAGGTAATTTCTACGACGGAGGTGTGAATTCTATTGATAATTATATGTCCAACAGTTCCAAATAACGCAAATGAAAATTACAAAGTCGGTTCATGAGAAAATTTCAGAATTTAAATTGCATACGAGACGTGAGTCCATCAAAAACAAAAAGCAAATATTAGGAAATCCAAAATGAAAAAACAAAACAGACTTTGATGACTTCACAATTTTGAAGCTCAAAGAATCTCAAGGTCCAACATCTTATTTATTAAATTGTGCACAAAATAATTACCATATCAAAATGAAATTTCAAAAGATAGTTCTCTTTGAATTAATTTTCCTTTTGACGTGGATTATCTGAACAAGCTGTGGATTATCTGAACAAGAACGTTTCGAAAAACTCAGTTCTTTATATGGTGATTAAGCTCATCAAAAACCATAGTTTATCGCTGGTATAGTGAATCCAATCGTCGATGACCGTGTAGGTATTCCAAGACGAATCAAAGCCAACAAATGTTGTGCGCTTACGAAGCAATAAGAATCTAATAGCATATTTCTTCGTATTGATCATATGGTAACTGTTCCCCTTAACCAACGTAGAACTTGGTTGAACTTCTATGTTGTGCACATCCAGTTTCTTGACCAAATGCCACAGATGAATCATTCTCAATTATGACAATACCAGCTTTCATATTTCTTGTTAAAAGGCGTATTTTTGACTATTCAAACATCGAGTTGAGGACTTTTCCTTATTTCGAATATAATCTTATTTTGGCCAAGGATTGTCGAGCGACGGACCAACAGTTGAAGAGGTCAAGAGCCATGGTTCAGGAATGAAAAAATTACTATAAAAAATAGTTTAACTCATGAAAAAGTGTATTGATTATGCAGAAGATTACTTTGAAAAGCAATAAAGTCTTTTGGATTTAAAAATGTTTCCTCGTATGTAAATTAGCGCTGTAAGTTTGTATCGTCTATTCCTAGTCTACTGAATAAACAATAATGAAGTGTGCCGATAAAGGATAATTATGTTTCGTGACTGTTTAATTTTTATCAAATTTGTCAGTTTTTGTGACACTCTGTTCAGAGATCTACCAAACATGTATACCGCCCGTGTATATATCATCAATATATAAAACGATCGCATTGAGATTGGATTACCAAACTTGTTGCACAAATTCTTAAAGAATTATTAGTCTTGAGTGGAATTACGATCCAACAAAAATATCGGATACATTCAGAACACAGTTTAATAGCGAATTATATACAAATCCTTTATAAGATCCGTTGAAGCGATACAGATCGTCATAAGATAACATTGGACTTGATTGGATAAAATACAGTAGTATAAAAAGAGTACAGCTTTTATGTTTAAGTTAGAGTTTTTATTCACAATGCCGAAGAAAGAAGAGAAACAAAGAAAGTAATCTTACTTTTATCATAATATAATTAATAAGACATTCGATCAAAATTCGAATGATCGTGATAGTGTGTATGTGACAGCAGAGAGACATCGTACGCAGTGTCAGCCTAAGCCAACTATTTAATTAATTTAAAATTTCAATTTAAAATTTCATTAAGTTTATAATAAAGCTAAACCTTACCTCCACTTTATGCGAGGGATACCTTTATGAACAATGCTGTCAATTGATTTGCTCGATAAAAAGCATATTTCTTTAATTCATCGTATTTCTTAATTAATTAACATAAACAAAGTGTGTTTAAATTGATTAACAATTTATTTCCGGAATCGATTATCGAATATAGCAAACCACAGCGCAATACTCCATTTAAATTATGGATAAATTTAGAAGTATTCGCACGTATAATAATTACAAAAACATGCTGTTTCATATTTAAATTAAGTGAAAATCCGAAAACACAGAGAGTGAGAAAAAAAAGTAATTATTAACAAAAATTGGCAACAAATAATAACCTAATAGACATCTTGTAGCTGTTGTTAGTGCCTTTTTTCACACTCGATTTGTTTTCGTTTTTGTTGTTGTCTGCTTTTTTCAGCTCTTACAGATCTTGAATAACACGCGTCATTTGGCACCTCATCAATAACGCTGGTTTTGATGACGATGGCGCCATATAGTTAAGCTTTTATAAAAAACTTGCTACTCGAATTTGTGTTTTTAATAAACAACACTTAGAGGCGAAATGCTTTTAAAGTAGAAATATTTTTTAATTAATTATTTATTTAAATTTTAGCACACAATTTATTTACATTAAAGAATTGAGACGTAAAAAAATACAGAAAAAACACAAAACAGAAAAAACGCAAATTGAAGACAATGAGTTTCTTTTATTGCTGAGTCTATAAAGACGCCGATTTATTCACGTTTATACGAAATATAAAATGCGCGAAAAATTAAGCCAAAAATAATATGTAATAAATATTCGCAAGGCGAATAAATAGAACTGGCGCCAGGTGCATGGCTTCTTCAAAGTGACACATTTCTAGTGATATGAATAAATGAGTCGTTAAATTATACTTATTATAATTTTAAAGTTTTTTGGTACATTTTGTTTATTTCGTAGAATTTTCATTTGGTACATTAAACATAATAAAAACATTGAATTCCAGCAACACAGTAGACCGCCTTCATTTTAGATAGGCACCATTCAATAATAATTCATTATGACATGTCATGTGTGCTGCTTATATTCTCGAATTAATCCCAAGGAAAAATTCTTTTTTTATATGCTATTTTTTAGGCTCTTTTAGCATATGCAAAAAAGCCATTAAGTTTTTATTGTGGCTATGATATTAAACAGAAACTGCACACTTTTCAGCGTCAACCCATATTTATATTTTATAATATCATATAAAAAGTCAAGATTTATAATTAATTGAGTTATTAATACATTTCACTTGATTGAATGAGAAACATCATAGTAATATGAATATTAATTCCGGAGAGAGGGGCATGAACATTCTGTTTTCTACTGCTTTCAAGGTCGGTTAAAATTTATAATTGTTACTGGGAATAATTTGGAAAACTGCTCCATTTTTAAATGTGTTACTACTACACAAGGTTTTTTTTAAACATTGGAATGATTTCAGCCAAACACCGTTTAAAAATTTATAAAACTGTTAAAAGCAGAGCGTCACGGGTATAAATGCCTCGTCATTAAATTCAGACAAAAAATATCACACCTAATTTTATTTTTACATGATCGATTTGTTGCAGAAAACCCTATTAAACAATCTGGAAGAAGAGACATTGATCGTATGCAACAGTTTGTGATTGGTTCCTCATCTCTAAAACCTATTAAAATTAGGGCAAAATAGGATATTTTAAGAAGTATTCATGTTCAGTTTTATTAAATCACATGTTATACAAATTAAATGTATGAGAAGTTCAGGAAACTATAAAAACTATAATGTATGTTTGTAAAACAGCTATGTTGTTAACAAAAAGAATTCAATTTTAACGTAAAATTTCATTTTTTTTTTGTTTTTAATTTTATTAATAATCGGACATGCAGGACCGTAAATTTAATCTCTTTCATCATCAGTTAGTCGAACTTGCATACTTCGAATGGGCATAAAATCACAATAAATCGTAAAAAAAATTAGAATTTTTTGATTTTCAAACAGTATTAAATCAAAACCGCGTAAAAACAGAATTAAATGTCTTTGATAAAAACTTTGCACTTTGGTGCTATCATATTTAACGAATAATTATTGTAATTCATGAACTTGTAAGGCTACGGTTGAGTTGAAGTTTCCTTTTCGAAAACTCAGAAGTGTTGAAAGTCCTCGAAATATCGATTCCCTTAGAAGATGTATGTCAAATTTAGTAGATCCAGATTAGTTGTTCATTTTATTTTTTGGTTTTGAACAGACAGACCGACATGGATAGATCAATTCTTGTAATGATACTGGACATATGTATATATAGATCTATCGATAATTTTCCGATCACTCCTTCTGGACATTACAAATGTAATATGCACTTTGTCAATTGCATTGGTGACGTGTATAATAAAGCTAATTATGATTTGTCTTACCGAATATGAAATAATTAATTTATAATTATTAATCTTTCAAATATCAAACTGCATAAATTCCGTCATGTAATGTTCTTCCTCAATTTTCTTGTTGCCCAACATGAAAAAAAGAAAAAGAATTTAGTATTTTGCAGAGTTTCACAAGTCCTAATTTTTGATGGGGTTAATAAATAGCAGGAACGTTAGGAAAAATGTATTATTCTAAAAGGGGAATATGTGGAAAAAGAAAAAAATTGGGTCAGCTTTTCCAACACGCGTACTTATTTAACCGCTCTCGCACTCACCAAAAGCGCGAAAATTTGAAAATATTTTACACATGTCGAAACAACCCAGCAAGGGAGATACCCAAACTTATGATCGGATTAAGCTACAAGTCTCTTGGTGTCAAGTCGAATGAGTAGCGGATGGTCAAGCAGTTTGAATTTTAGTTTTTGGATATTACCCATTCTGAAAATGTTCTTGGGACGTACGGCATTGTCTTGGTCAATTTTAATTTTCTCCAAGCAACATTTATTGTTTTGCTACTGCACAATAGATCAAAAACAAAATTTCTTTCGCATTCCAAATAGTGAAGCTAAAACTTTCTGGGATGGTTCCTGGACTATCAATCGTTTAGGAGGGAAACTCTAAGTTCATACCACTTTTGATTCAGAATCATGTAATGACTCAAATCTTATCCATTGTAATTAATTAACCCACAAAATCCTCTTCATTTTTTCAAAAACAGTCTAAATGTTCATGAAAAACTTGTTCATTGGAATGCGACACCGATTGTGCACATATCTTAGTGATATCTAATACTTTTGTCGAAATATATCGCACATTGTACTTTTTGTAATATATCTGGTACTTTCACAGATCTTCGATATCCTAGACTTGAAAATTCAATATTCCCTCATAAATTTCTTTTGCTTTGAAAGCCATTCCATTCAAATAAAATGCTGTGACAACGCCATACTAGAGGATTGCTATGAAACTTCACATACTGCATATAAGCAATGCTTTCTCTTATCTTCTCATAAAACTTATTGGAGAACTAGGTGGTATTTCTTTAATATACAAGTCCAAAATAGTTATTTATATACATTACACAATATGCACAATAATACCTTCAGGCTATGAGTAGTATTGAGTGGTTTCTTGGGTACACAGTCTGAAATAAGTAGGATGCAATGCAAAACACAGTTTTTGTTTTCATAAATTACGCGACGTTATGCAACGGGGTTTTTACCATCCTTAGCAAAGCAAAATAAATTTTGTAATCACCGTACAACATTTATTCAACAATATTATTTTAAATTATTTAATTAATGTCATTAATTTGAATTGACAAGGCAATGTAAAAGTTTTACTTATATAAATTTTTTATTTACTATTTCTTCACATTTTCATTAAAGTAACTGCGAACCATGTTCGAATAAATGGTACATGGTCACATGTTCCTCGTAAGACATGACGTGATATTTGAACACTCAATCCAATGAATGAAATATAGTAAATATTGTTTATTGGAGAAAGAAAATCACACCCCTGAGGGTGATAAAATCCAAATTAATATAAGACTGTGTAGCCACAAAACGCATGATAAATTAATTGGAACAGTCAACATAATTAAACTAAAACTTACATAGAAAAAAATGTGTTTTTGAAGAAACACATATATGCTATAAATCTTAACATTAATATAGCAATGCATGGAAAATTGTCATAATCTGTCGGAAAATTTTTGTCCAAATATAAAAAATATCCGTTAACTGGAATGTTTTTTCTATGGATCCTGTTGGATCCTGAGTATTTCCCCAATTGACGAAGGTAATCGTTTTAAAGAGCTTTCAGTATATATGAAGAGGCTTAGCTGAACGGTAAAATTTTGTATGAGTGCTAACATGTTCACTTGAACGAAGTATTACAAACACACAGCACTGGAAGTGCCAGCTCATCAGCCCCAAATTGGAATATATAAAATAAAATTGAAATAAATTAACATAACATATTTCTTCAAAAGTTTATTAAAAAATTTATCGCAAATTCAACACGCGTGCATTTTTTGTGGTGTCAGTCACAGATGGCAGCTGCACAACTCCAATCCATATTCAGAGAAATGTTAATTATTGTAAAATATATATATATTCTTTCAAGTTTTTAATTCGATATAATAGGATTGCACTATAACACTTTGTGGATAATGTCTAATTCCCATGTCGAAAGTTCCGCATTTCTTTCAATCATACATTAAATACAAAAACACTATTGGCGTTTTTTATTTTTTGTTATTATTTATGTAACATGAGATATAAGGCTTCTACAGTATTATACTACTTATTAATACGTAATACTTTAGCATGTGGTCCAGTGTAAAGCACTTGTACGGAAATATATCTATGATCTCAGTTATGAAAACTTCAATCCGAGTTCAACCTTTACTACTTGCTTAAATGTTTAACTATTTTCTTTATACTAAATATTTCATTGATTATTATTACTATCTTTAACTCTTTTCAGTGTCAGAGTGTCAATTTGGCAAGACATTACGCGAACTTGGTTCAACATGGTATGCCGATTTGGGTCCTCCTTTCGGTGTTATGTACTGCATTCAATGTGAATGTGTTGCGGTAAGTACATTTTATTCCCAAATTTCGTTCCAATGGTTATAGACCATGATATTGTATATTTACTAGTTTTTAAACGTATTTAATTTATTTATNNNNGTATATTTACTAGTTTTTAAAAGTATTTAATTTATTTATTGTATATTCACTAGTTTATTGACTACAATATTCCAATTGTTGTATTGAGTGCAACAAGGAACAATTGAATATAGTGTAATAAAAGCACAAACCATAATGCATGTACTGTTGAAAATAAAAAGTATATACTTACATTATATATGTATATAGAAATTTCAAATTATTTGGGAACCTATTGATGCTTGCAAGTTGTATTTTGTTGTCAATATCTCAGCCTACAAAAGCCAACTTAATGATTCACTTATAAATAATAAAAACAATACGTTAACAAATATTCAGAAATATTGATCAGAATTCAATATGGGAGCTCAATTAAGTAGATAATCAAATATTTATTGAGGAATATTCTAAAAAATATCAATACTTATTTTTCTGGAAACATAATATTCGCGATTGGCGTATTTTTTAATTGCCAAAAATTTGGTAGCGTCTATTAGTTATTAAATATATCTTATACTTTTTTATTTTTTCATTTATTTAAGCATTAAATCAAATTCATAAAAGTCACATATTAAAAAGAACTTTTTATTTATGAGAAACATGTCTGAAATAATTAATTTAAAATGATTTTGGTACAAAAAAGCCGTCGGCAAATAAAATGCGTCAAAATAGAATACTTATAAGCCATATGTCTTTTAACTAAGTTTCAACAAGAAAAAATTAAAGAAAATACAAATGTAACTAATTTTAATTTATATTCCCAATTTAATTTAAAGGTCCCAAAAAAGAGAAGGATCGTTACACGCGTACAATGCCGAAACATTAAAAAAGAATGTCCACCAGCTCTCTGCGATGATCCAATAGTGTTGCCTGGGAAATGTTGCAAGACCTGTCCTGGAGTTAAAAATGGTATGTTGTCCTCTATTCCTTATGTTTAACTTTTTATCATATACACAAAAGCTTGTTGGATCAGTCATATCTCCTTCATCAAGTAATTTTAATTTAATTAATTCTACTTGAACGTGTGTAATACTCAAAGTATTATTTCATGCGACAATGTTAAAAATAGTAGTAAATAGTAAATCGAAAGATTTTTGTTCTTTACAGCACTACAAATACACAATTTTTTTAAGTGTTGGAATCTTTATGTATGTATTAAAGAAAGGTTGCATGTTTATCGATTGATATTTTAATATATTTTTGCATTTCATGCGCTTTTTTGTTTTATAATTAAATATTATTTATCTAAAATTTGCCATAATTTAAACGGCACATACTCAAGATCATAAATATGTGTCTGCAAATATTTTCAGTAATTTTCTTTGATGACACATTTTTTAAACTTTTTACTGCCGCTACATATATTATTCAATTTATGCATAACTTATTTCAAATAAAAGACTTTATTTGTTCTATTTTTCACATTGCATATGTTCTTAATTATTAATCAGTTCAAAAAAAATAAAAACGACACAAGACATTAAAATTCACCCACAGCAACAACGTAACAAATATATAAAGTTTTTTATCGTACATCTGTCGCCTTTTAATTTAGATTTTCTATTTTTGACTTTTTTCTGAATTTTCTTTGCTTTTTTCATATAATATAATACAAAATTGTAGCCCATAGCAAATTAAAAATATTTTATCTTGAACACAGTATTAGATCAAATGCGCTTCTGCAAATATTCGGTGAAAGCAAATGCAGGTTACGATATGAGAAATCAGGTTAAATATATATTTTTATTTTGACATTTGGAGACGTCTCAATACGTTGGGAATTCCTACTATTTTTGCGCGTGCAGTGGGATTCCGTAAACATTAAATTGAAAATAATTTCAACTAACATGAAGACTTCTATTCCATTAATTTCATAGACTTCACAATATTTTTTAGGTTTTTCTTGTACTCTTGTAAAGTACTAATACTTGGTAATACATGGCTCCGTGACAGTTAAAACTATTATTAAAATCGCTATTATTTCCTTAATGCTCTGATTAAATTGGATACCATAACTCAAAAATTATTCCAAAAGTTTAAATCACACTTCGAAACCGCCTCTTAAGGAATATATTGCTTTAATATCAGGTGCACATTAGGTCTACAACTTTGAATTGATTAAAATAAAAACGGTGGACTATGATCTGAAAAAGTTAAACCGAAAATATAATTTGCTGTACTAGAAACGACACATTACCTAGATACAATCGTTCTACCACACACTAGACCCGCATTGGCTGTTCTATACACTCCTAAAGTAAAGCAGAAGGATCTAAAGTCAAAAACTTTACCATTGTGTGGTACTATCATACCACTAAATTGGGCTTGAAAAGTTTCAGCAATTTTACAGTTCTCTCAAATTTCCTTCTTAGGGCGGGATTCATTCCAATAGCCCTCCAATGGATTGGTTTCCAGCCTACGTAGTATTTCCACATGGGAAAAGAAATAGACATTTTAACCGACCATCTAAGTACTTATGCGTTTTATGAACTTAGCTATCAATAACAACATTACAATGTTAGCTATTAATTCAATCACACCAATTTATCACGAGCTGCACTTATTACATTTTGACAAATTTCTATTTGTGATTAATGATGCATATTAGCTAAATAGAAACATTAGTTTCGTGGGCACAAATTTGCTTTAGCAAAAAATGTGTAATTGTTGTATGAATGTAACAGAACATTTCGTATTTTATATAATTAGAATGCCATTAAGAAAAACTAATTGCAAAGGTAAATGTTTCTTGGTTTTGCAAGCGATTTCTAACATCAAAATTACCTTTGCTTTCTTTTTAACAGGGCAATGTAGCCTTACTTGGATTTCTATTTCGATTCACTAAAAGTCATACTCACAATAAGTTTAAATAACATTCAACGTTGTATTTCAGTAGCGTCAAAATACGTTTATTACGTCATGCCTGTAGTCCATGAGTTGCATGCAAGAGTGTTAGTTGCCAAAAATCAACGTGACATGCATTTAAATCTCCGGAACCCATTATCAATGAATCTACGCATTTTTTGATTATAAATTAGAAAACATTGGCCAATAAAAAAAAAAAATAAAAACTATTTGTGTTAGTATTAATATTAACCTACAGTTTAAAGTGGAAGTTTTCTCAATCTATAATATTAGTGAATTTGACGGAATTCGCGGCATGGTATGCTGACAATACGGGAACACACTTTAAATCAATCATGTTTCATGTCCATTTCAGTAGAGCAATCCCTTATTTAGCAATCAAAGATATAATATTAAAACAATATATCGCTTGAAATAGCTATGCCATTCCTCGTTTTCCTCTGTAGCATGCAATGGATACTGACAAACTTATCTAAGTATCCTGAACACGCATATCCCATTGTCATTCCAAATATTTTTGTGAAATTAAAATCAATATCCGATAATCGCCTACTTTTTTCAATTAAAAAATCAAATTTCCACAGTTAAGAAATATTATTTTTAATATGTTTCTAGCTACCCCACTAATAACTTTAACCATTTAACCTATTATACAATTCTTGGTATTAGCTGCACACTTCTGCTCTGCTAGGATTGAGAAGCGCGGCTCTAGAAATTTACTTTTTACTAAAACTTCGAATATTAATACTGTTACTGCTGTTAGTTAATGTTAATGCCAGCCATTGCACTACATTAACTTTCCTCTTCTACTATTCTATGGTGTTTGCAGCACGCATTCAGTTAAAAATATCCAATACTGCAATTCTTCATGACAAACAAGTTAGTTGCTATGCACAAATTGTATTGCGCACTTAAGCAGATGAATAGTTTCATTAGGTTGGCGTTGCACAGTTGTTGCACATTGGGATGTGCCTGCCTTGCTACGCACGCACATGTTTTCGGTAATTTCTACTGCAGAACCCATGCCCAACGCATACTCAAATGTCCATACAGAAGAAGGCAATAATATTGATATGGACAATTTTTTTTTTTTTGTAGCAAAATCACATAAATTCCAGCTCCACCGTTGCAATTACTAACAACACAATTACTGGGCAAAACACCATTTTTGGAGTTGCATTCCAGAGCTCTTGCCATTCGGTACCGTATAGAAAAAAGGATTGTAGATAAAATTAAATAGGAAAATATAATTGAAAAAATTGCAAGTCAAATTATTGTCATCATCGTTACATTTCACATACACTTGCGGCCATGGTATTCGAAACACGTGTATTGCCGTCGGCTTATTTTCTTAATTTGTTTTTATTTGTCCTTGTGCGTCTTAGGTATTATAGAAATAACTTGTAGCACTGTAAATAATTGTTCACAAGTTGACAAATGCGTTAAGTTGCAATAATTTTTAAAGTGACCTACATAGTAATGCAATTAGGAATAGAAAACGTTTGCTTGATAAGGTCAAAACGGACATGTAATGCGGTTTTATGCCAGTTTCTACCTTTGGTTATAAACCTTGAATCCAATGAAAATTCCACTGAGCTAGACGTTATGTGAAATTCTTCGGGCTACTTAGAATATCCACAGAGTTTACACACACTTCAATATTAAAAATTCCTTACTTTCATCGCACATGGAAGGATCGATATATATTTAAATAATAATTCGCTTTGATTGTTGCGCATTATACTAGAATCATATAATGAAACTCATTTATATTATCATTTAAAATTCATTCATCTGCAAAACAAAAACACCATAAACCAAAAAATAAAATTAAAAAAAATAATAACAAAAGCAAGCAACCGGCAAAATAAGCCGCTGACCACACCAAAATGTGATTGCTTTGAGAATGTGCTGCGTTTCCATTCGTTTAAATGCGTTGGATATCAAAGAGAACTCTCAGCAAGCGCTTTATCTTGCATACAATATCTCGTCTGTCCAGTTCGGTGCTCAAAATAAATAAAATTAAAAAGTATATTAAGATCAAACTATAAGATTACTTTGTTCCCTTGTATCTTATCCGATGCTATGGCGCAACATGCACCGTACAATGCCACGGCAACGCACTGAAGGGCACATTTCGTTGGTATTTTCCTGGCACTGGCGCGATTTAATACTATACAAGGTGTCAGATTTGTCGCCTCTCATTATGCAGTAGGCAGCGACCGACGGTAACAAGAACATAAGAACACAAAACAGAAAGCAGCATCAGCAGTATGAAAACAGATACAAAACAGCAAATTCTGTAAAAGCTGCTTAGCAATACCATACTTTTGAATGGCTACCACATGAAGCGTATACATAAACTTTATTATACTCATAGTATACAATTCCATTTCCATATTATTATTCTTAATATGCTTATTGTTATGACATTGAAGCAATATTCAATTGGCTATATACTTATAACTAGGAATCATTATTTTTCTTTTTTGCTCTATGCTGTTTATTAGTGCGTATGCGATTTGCGTACATTATCGTTCTTTTCGGCTTCAACTTTATATGCAACTTTTTGTACATTCATTGAAAAAACGAACATATCTAACTTCCGCTATGCACCTAGTTCTGGATTTTCTCAAGAAACAGGCACAATATACCTTTATGTTGACAATCTACTCGACATTGTTGTCAGCTACATGGGACAACCTCTTTTCACACGACAAAGTAATTTTTGAGTTTAACAGCACACAGCGGCAACGCTGCATTCCTATTGTTAATTTTTTCTGTTTTTGTGTATAAAATTTCTGTTTTGAATGAATTCTTGGAATTATTTGCGTTTTATCGATTGTGCTCAATAATAATATATCTGTACCTGGACCGCACACTCGCACTAAAATTATGCACAAACAATAAAACACGTGTAAGCAGATACGAGCGCACAGTACAAACAAGCAACTAACAAGCGCGCGCAAATATTTCAAAGCAGTTCCTCCTCATAATACTTAAAGCGTTGCACGATTAATGATGTGGAACGTACGCATTGTAGGTTCGATCATATATATCAGGCAAAGCAGAAGACAATGCCACCGTTGGATACTTTAAATTTTATAATTTATAATTTCGGCTCTTCTTTTGTTGTTGGTATTTCATTTTTAGCTATTTGCTTCTGCTCCGTCCGATTTTCATTCATCAATAAGCAATGTGTTAGGTTTTCATCGATGCCTAATTATAAAATTTATTATTTCATTAGTTGTATAATTTCTTAGTAATAAAATTACTCCTTTTTCGTTTTTAGAAACAGACATAGCTTCGGATGTGCCATCGCCGATAAATGAAGAAGAGGAACGCAGCATGAAACGTAAGTGAATTTACAATTTGTTTTTACCTTTTGCAGTCAAGCTAATTCATTATTTTCAATTGTAGATTTTGCCGCACTTCTGACTGGCCGCACATCATTCATAATTAAACGCGAAGAAATGAACAGCATGTATACGACATACAATCCACACAATATAGTTGCAACAGCACGCTTTATGTTCCATCGAAAAAATTTATACTATTCTTTTTACACGACTGCGAAAATTGGACGGCCCAAGGCAATTCAGTTTGTGGATGATACCAGCACTATTATCGAAGAACACCAACTGCAGACCCAACTTTCGGGCTCACTAAGTATTTATCAGAATGCTACGGGAAAGGTTTGTGGAGTTTGGCGGCGTGTGCCTCGTGACTATAAACGATTACTACGTGAAGAACGATTACATGTTGTACTACTTTGGGGCAACAAGCATCAACCTGATTTAGCATTAGCTGGTAAAATCGGAAAATACACAGCATTGCAATCGGAGTTGTTCAGTTCGTTGATGGAACCTGCATTAGCTACCAAACCTGATGCATTGTCAGGTGCCGGCGGCACAGCAATAATATCAATAAATAGTGGCGCTGCATCATCTATGCACCTAACTCTTTTATTTAACGGTATATTCAGCGCCGATGAGTTTATGGATGTACCACTTAATATTCGTATAGAACAGATGGAACGCAAGGAAACAATTTTTGTTGAGCAACAGAAAATACGTAAAGTATCAGCGGAATTGAATACTTTAGAGCTGTCAACCCCGATCTCTAAGGAAAATCTACGTTTGATGTCACGCGGGAAATTGCAGTTATCGGTCGAATCGAAAAAGAATCCAAATTTACGAATACAGGGTGCGATTATATCACGTGCATCATGTGAAATTTTTCAAACGGTACTCACACCACACAATCCAGATTTACCAACAACGAGTAGTGGCTTGGCTTGGGTATTTTTAAAAAATGATGGTTCACTAGTTTACAATATTGAAACAGATAATGTAAATGCTCGTGATCATCCTGAAATAAATATAATCGAAGGAAAACGGAAAACTGTTTTGGAAGATTTATCATCGAGCTTTATTTTTAATCAAGCCATCGGTACAATAGATAAAGTTGGTCCAAAGGTGCTTGAGTCCTTGTATGCTGGAGACTTAGGCGTGAATATCGGCGTTCAAGGTGAATCTAGTTTGCTGCGTGGACACCTTGTCAGCCGACCTGTAGCAGATGCTCGTGATTCAGCTGAACCAATTTTGCTACGACGTTCTGATAATTCGATAACAGCACCAGCACACGCAATGGCTATGGCTTGGATGGCTGTTGATAATGAGTGTAACCTTCATTACGAAGTCACATTAGGTGGATTTCAGTTGAACTCGCAAGATTTGCAAATATATTTAGAAGAGAAACCAATTGAAGCAATTGGTGCGCCTATTACTCGGAAATTGCTCGATGAATTTTCTGGTACATACATGGAAGGCTTTGTTTTAGGCATGCCATCCAATGAACTCATAAAATTGGAAACAAGTGTATGCTATCTGGAAATATATACCAAAGATAATAGTGAGTTGCTCTTGCGCGGAAAATTAAAATCTACAAAAGTGCCACCACATTGTTATCCTACATATTCTGATAATAATGTGCCAAACGAATTAGTGCCAGGCGATACAGTTGCTGCTGTCGCACAGCAAGATGCGAAATGCTTTCATTCTGGCCGCTTTTACAACGAATCGGAACAATGGCGTAGTGCTCAAGATACATGCCAAATGTGCGCTTGCCAGCGGGGCCAAGCCAATTGTGAGCCAATCAAGTGTCCAATATTGCGTTGTAAGATAAACGAAGAACTTGTAAAACGTGATGGTGAATGCTGCGCAATGTGCATTTTGCAAAGCCTTGTAAATATGCCTGAACAAACAAAGCGCGGATGTCGTTTGGGTGATCAATTTCACATAGCTGGAGCAACATGGCATCCATTTTTGCCACCAAATGGATTTGATACATGTACTACCTGCACGTGTGATCCATTAACACTAGAAGTAAGATGCCCACGTATGGTATGTCCGCCACTTCCATGCTCAGAGAAAGTCGCCTACCGTCCGGATAAGAAAGCTTGCTGCAAAGTTTGTCCCGAAATCAAGCGAATTGAAAAAATTGCAGATGTCAGTCTCCAACAGGATCAAGGTGTACGTAAACCATCTGGACGCACACAGGAAGAAAAACTCAGTCAAGGTGGTTGCAGAGTACTCAATAAAATATATGAAAATGGTCAAGAATGGCATCCAGTCTTGGCTTCACATGGCGAACAAAAGTGCATCAAATGTCGCTGCAAAGTAAGCTTACTTATTGGATAATACTACTATGTATGTAATGTTTTGTATTTTTGATTTAAGGATTCGAAAGTGAATTGTGATAGGAAACGTTGCACACGCTCTACATGTCAACAGACAAGAGTCTCAACTAAACGGAAAGTCTTTGAAAAGTCAACCATAACAGAACCAGCAATTGATGAGTGTTGTTTGTCACAGTGCCGCCGTTCGCGGCGACATCACAAAAGAAACAATCAGTTGGAACGTGGACAGCAAACAAATAAGCAAGCGAGCTGAATTCCTCTTATGGAAATTTAATGGATGTTCTAATGTTGATGTTATGTATTGCAAGAAATAATATTTGTATTATACTTATATATTTGAAACACCTAAAAGGATTCGGAAGCAAGAGCCATATAACACAATATTTTTATCGACAAATAAACAGTTAAGAAAATTTAACAAGTATAAAAGAATTAGTACAGTTGCCTTAAATTCTAAACATGTAGAATTAACTAATGTAGCATTTTTGTCTTCCCGTGCAAATCTTAGAGTTACGCTGTGTTTTGTTTATTTTTTGTGTACACGGTGTTGTACATGTTAATCGCAATATGCATACTACAATACTTTTTTTATATATGTATATGTCAATAAAATAATAGTATCATATTAGCGTAATGTTTTCGTATTGTTTCATCACTTAGCAAGTATATAATCATTAATCAACATATTAGCATAAGGAATAACGAGAGAGAGTAAAACATCCCAAAAGTTTCGACTGATTGACTGAATGGAATTTAGTTTAAGTTCATACTTAAATAAAATGTTACATGCTGTTTATTTATTAATAAATTATACTAATAAATACATAAAAAATTACTTGCACAAATATATTTAAACAAATAACTGTACATTGAATAGCAGCATGTATTCATTAACCATAACATTGATCGAAATGAATTAAAAAAAGTAATCCGCTTGTTTTCTGTTGTTTAAGCTAAGATTGGCTTGTCTTAATTAACTCAAGCAGCAACAAACGATCATTTTTACACCACAATGAAAATGAAAAAAAAACAAACACATATTTAATTAAATAACGTACTAAACAAATACTTAAACGTTTTACTTTGAATATTCGATTTATCCCTTTCATCATTTCTATTAACGTTTTAATTTATTTTAGCTTTCTATCTCATTGTACTATATTTCCTTTATTTATTTCATTCATTTCTGCTAAGTATTGTTTGTACAATTTCGATGTGTTTTTCTTAATGTTATTTACAAATAAATTTAATTCGTAATTTATAAAGAGCTCAATGTAGTTTTCTCCACTGCTTTCGTTTCTGAATGTTGCATAACCTGTTCACCCATCAGCATAAAAATTGGAGATTTATAAAAATAAAAGCTTTGAAACCATTCGCGAGCAAATACTTTATTTTTAATTGCATTCATTTAAAATTGAATTATTTATAAAGAGCCTAAGGCTTTGCTATTTCTATCATTTGTGTCCAGACACATGATTAACAACTGCAAATGAAATAAAAAACGAATGTATTAATGAAGTCTTCTTGTTATACAATACTTTTGTATTCAAATTCAAAAATATATTAACCCAATAACTTAGCGCACAGTACACAGTTTGTATTTTTCATGATATTTAATTCGAAATGGGAATAACGATTTTGGTTTTTGTATATATATAGGGGACAAGATTATCCTTGGCATTGATCGAAAGAAGACTGTACGATCCAAGAATTTATGAACAGGGAATGAATTCTAGTCTTGATATTCATGATTTTCCGC
>JXPQ01018527.1:0-14886 GCA_001014675.1 Ephydra gracilis
CTAAAGCTCGACATAAATTCAGTGAATTTTCTAGTTATATAACTGAACAAAACATTCACGACCGCCAAATTAGCGTTTTTGAGAGCTTTCAGTGGCGTACATTTTGTAGGGAATGCATATATAGAGTGGTAGCAAAAATGCTTAAATTTAACGAATCTGCAATTAGAGTACGGCTTGAGAAAACGTCAATAAAATCATCGTCTCAAAGAGCAGAAACCAGAGGAAGAATTATGCTGCACGAGTGAGGAAACTAAGTGCTGCACGTACAGGAATACATATCTGTAATTTCCGCAAAATAATTATTAATGAATTAATTGAAATTAAATGACGCCACTGATTAAAAGAGCTGTTAGAGTAGTATTAAACGCTTTTTTGAAATTGATAGATAGTAGAAGAATATCAGCTAAAAATGGTTCAACCACACATTATCGGAGACTGAGCATAAAATCGATAGTAAAGTAATAAATGACGGGAAGTCATAACCACGATTTAAAAATATTTTCCTTGTTATGTTGCACTATAGCCGCTGGGACACTGGTAAAAGATATTTGCCAAGAGATATATTTATGGTTGAAATGCATTTCAAAATTTTACAAAACTACTCAGTATTCTCTATTCGAAATTCAAACGATTAGCATAGAACACTCGGCGTGGGAGGACAGTGTAGTACAAGTCGCTTCATAATTGTTAAGCACAGCGTAATGATTTTTTTAATCAATCAATCAATTATTCGGCTTGGAAACGAAAAAAACTATTCTTGCTCCTCATCCGTCTATTGGTACATGCCATATTTCTCTTTCACGTGCACTGTGTACAATATGGATTGAAAATAGTTATTTGAAAACAATTATGAAATTTGTTCGCATTCAATTGAAGAATGTGGCTGATTTTGCAAAAAACCCTTTTTCTGAAAACAACGGTGTACTGGGGAAACCTCTGATTTTCACAAAATTTTTTTCCCCTTTTTAACGAGACCTGTTGATAATTTTTATTTCAATTTTGTACTGCTGGTATCTTTGATTTTTATGCAATTACTTTCGTAAAATGCTTAGATTCATACCTATCCAAATAATGAAAGTTTAATGGAAAATATTAATACTCACATAGCCGCAAGTCCCTCCTTTTGATTGAAGAGGTGTATTGATTGGATATAGATAATCTTCAAACGTTGATTTAATATTTTTTTATAAAATATGTGTGCCAAATATAGTTGGTCATTGCGGAATACGGATACACGGACAGGTGTAAAGACGGCCGGACGTGACTAGATCAAGTCCTGTGCTGATGCTGATCCGATCCGTATGCACCATAATATGAACGAACCATATTACGTTCATTTCAAATTATAATTTTCCAAGTTAGAATAGAATAGTAATCCTTAAAATTTGGGCAATATCTCAACCAAGCACAATATGCTTATGGTTCTTTAAAATATTATAAACAGAGAGTTATTAATAAGTTAACACACCAAGCTTTATCGTCTGACTTGAACCACAGTTTTCGGACACTTTGATTTATAACAGTATCTTTTTCAAAACGACCCATGTCAATCTAATAATCTGTATATATTTAATAGGTGCTAACTATTTTACTATGGCCAAATTTCAACATAATGTCCTTTTCATTCTACAGAGGTTATTGGCCAAGACAAAACAAAACTTCGTTTGTTGGCATTTCGAAAATTTTATGCAAATAGATATGAAGTTTATATGAACTTGTGGACCGCCGCTATGTTACATTGTTATTTAGACTGATATTGATATGTTTATAATTTTCTTTGCTTTACTTACTTTCTCAAGAAACAAATGTGAAGCAGACAGGTACATGTTTTAAAATATTTATTTAATATTATTTATTTGGTTGCTTTAAACTAAATAACACTATTTGAGAAAAATATATTTTTATCGCTACTTTTTTGTTAACGAAATAAATATTTAAGTTTAATAACCGAAGAACGTGTGCACTCAAAGCAGACTTAGAGCCCGAATTATGAAGTATTAATTATGCTAAATGAAATTTGATAAAATAAATAAAAATAAATTAACATATAATATGATATATTTTTTAGGTAAATTTTTTAGGTAAATTATTTGATATTGAGTAATCAAGTTTTTTATAAATTAAAATTGCCTAATCGGCCATTAATCAGCATCAATATTTATAGAATTTAGTTTGTGCTTAGTAACGTTGTCATTATAATTTTTAAATAATAATCGGACGATTTCCAAAAAAAAATTTGTTTTAAACGAAATGAATTCTAAATTCTTTAACTGGCGTCCGAGCAAAAGGAAAGGCGGGAGTCTTCAATTATAACCGTGGATATAAATCTACTACTATAACTATGAGAACATAGTACAAGACCTACTAACACCTATAAATTCATAGGAGGAATCCAAGAATCAATACGAGTGGTATCAATACGAGATATCCAAAAATTGAATCTGATCAAAAGGAATCGTAAATCCCTATGGTAAATGCAACGTTATATAAAAGTGAAAGTGAACAAGAACTCTTAAAAGTAAATTTAAAAATTTAATTTAGAATCAACCAAACATAAAAAACCCTAAATATGGAAAGAAGACTAGATAAACTGCAAGAAGCAGTTACACAAATAATTGTAGCAGCGAACCCCAGAAAAATATGATAGTCGAGTTCAATATCAATCAATCTACCCATTGGATGACAAATAAAACAGATCTACAAGGCCCTAAGCCAGAGCAGGTCCTCAGAGATATCGGAGAATTCCCAGATGCAGTCAAAAAATCAAAAAAGAATCCTTGAAAGCATTCGTTAGAAAATTTGTGGCAATGCGGACTCGTTTTTGGACGAAATAAAACAACAGTTGGGACGAAATAAGCGCTATATCAGAACAATGGAACACCAGTTATCAGACCTAACGCTGCTTTTAGTCACCAGCTATCGTTGATAATAAATTGAAAACAGAAAGCTATTAGCAGAACACTATTAATCTGTTAAGTGAAACGAAACGGAATAGAGTACTTAACGTTTTTATACAAGCTCTCAATGGCAGTTTATCCAATATGCTTGTAATACCACGACCACGAACGTAACCGGAAGCTTATTCAGAGTCTAAATTACAGAAATATATAGATACATGATAGAAATGTTCAACATAATATAACCTCAACGGTTAACTAGCTCTCAATCCTTCCCAAAGAAATCACAACACTCAGAGACTCTGAAAGCTAATAAATCCATAAGTCAAGAAAGATCAACGACACGAATACATTCAAAACTGCAATAATTTGACGAACAAGATACACACTTTTCAACACAAGCCTCAATGGCAGCTTGCCATGCTTAGAATGGATTACAAGTGATAAGATTCTCCTCAAGTTTCTTATCGACACAATTACTAATACAAATTTCATAAAAGAAGACTTAGCACACGATGCCATACCAGTTCAAAAATCATTCGTCATAAAATCAGCCGCAGAAAATATTAAAATCACAAAACACGTCATAGTGAATTTTGGGAATGTTGTGGAAACAATACCAAAACCAAATTGTTCGTTCCAGGATTAGAAAATTTCAACGGAATAATTGGAGAGAATACACTCAAAGAAGTAAAAGCTCTATTTGACCTATTTCAATAAGACACCAACATTCAGGAGAACAAAAAAAATGACATTTCATAAACTAACAAAAAATCGAAAAACTTTTTGGACTTTCAAAGAATCAAGGAGTAGACATATCGGTTGAAGCTGAGGTTAGGACAGGTGATGATATAAATGATATTAAAACTTGATATACAAATACCAAACTTATTAGAGGACGGGATAAGAAGACCATCGAAAAGCCCTTGTAATTTACCAATTTGGATTACAGAAAAAAATTGGACACATCACGAAATAAAAAATATCGTCAGGTAATCGATTCTAAAATATTGACCACTGCGATGATTCCTGACACATATTCAATCCCAGGTATATCATCAACCATAGCAACCTTGAGAATGTCCAAATACTATACAACGATTGTTTTAATATCCAGTTCGTTACAAATAAGGATACAGCCAAAACTGCATTTTCAACACTCAATGGGAAGTAGCAATTCTTAAAACTGCCATTTACAGCAGAATATGAAGCACAAAATCTTAAAAATTTAGAGGAGATCTAAGAAAAATTACTTTAACCCAATCTAAGAGTCAATTTTGACAAGATAGGTTTTTTAAAGGAACAAACTGAGTTCCTTGCACATTATTTGCAAAAAAAAAAAAAAAATTCAGGTTATAAAAAACATAAAATCACCAGAAAACTTGAAGGAACTAAAATCATTTCTAGGATTTGCTTCCTATTATAGAAGATTCATACAGGATTTTGCTCTAACAAACTTAACTCTGCTAAAATTAATGCTAATGAGTCAGAGAAAATTGAGATTCGTTTTGGACTGGAGGATCTGAAAGCAGACAACGATCTGAAGGAATAATTGCCATCATCATGGCTTACCCATCTGTTCAGACTTTGTCAAGCACTCTAAAATGACCTCCGATGCATGAAATTAAGCAATCTGAGCATTTCTGTCACAGAAAGAAATTGACAAGTATAAGTCAATTATGTATTTAATTATATGTTACAAAAAAAAAGAAAACCGTGCGATAAATTAAAAAGAAATGCTCGAAACTATTTGGGTCTCAGAAAAAATGCGAAACTATCTTTTTGAAACGAAAATAATAAAAATATTAGCGGATCACCAGCATCTAACTTTTATATTGAGCAATAGTGTTAGCTTAATTAAAACGTTGGAAAGCTCGACTCGAAGAGTACAATTATGAAGTAATATGAATACCAGGCAGAACTAACAAGGTAGCAGAAGCTTTATCCTGGCTAAGAACAAAGCAAAAATTTTAACTAATCGCGAAAGCCACTTGAAATACAAAATCTACAAAGTAGTCAACATTAATTATCAAGAGGTACAGGACACAGCGCAGAAGAGAGCAATTCCAATCTCATATTCGCATGGATTTTGGAAGCAACTCATTATTTCAGTAGGGGAAGGAATTACAGACCATGAAGAACCTCATCCAAATTTCAGTCGACCCTACCTAATCTACTTGAAGTTAATAAACCCGAATTGATTAAAGTTTTAAAGGGAAAATATCCCCATTTGTAACTGACGGTATCAAGATACCAGAAGTTTGCAAACAAACTCTGTAAAACGTAACTTCGGAACATTTTAAGTCGAATATTTGATCAGAAAAAAAAGAAATTCCAAATCTTCCAAGAAACACACAAGTAAGCGCATTGCAACTGGACGAAAAATAAGGATGTAGATATTGGAAAAATATTATTTCCCTTAAGTTTAATAAGCTCAATAAAAAGATTCACAAGAAATTGTGAAATCTGTCATACCAACAAGTATGATCCTCATTCTAATTAGCTACGTATCCAGCGGAAATTTTGTACATTGATTTTATGGAAGTTAAAGGGGAAATATTCATCATGGATAAATTTTCAAAATTTGTTAAACAATTGTGAATAAAAAATGAATCTGCTATGCATTTGAGACAAAAACTGCTAAAAATTCTACACTACTTTACATAACCGCAAATGCTGGTTATGGATGCTGAATTATCGTAAGCCTTGCAATCGGTGATTATTTAAGAACTCCGGGAATAGAAATCTATTTAACATCTACCCAAAAGAGCGCAGTAAATGGAGCTGTAGAAAGGAAACACTCTAACATTGAGAATATTACAAGATTTTTAAAACTTGAACACCTGGAAATACCATTAAAGCAACTTATAAATATTAATTAATTCATTTTGTACACTATGTTATCAGAAAAAAGTCTGTTGATATTTTCTAGACTTAATTACCAAAACCCTTATGATTTCCAAACAAAAATCCACCACGATAGAATAGAAAGAATTTGGACACTACATAAAAAGAAAATTAACTCAGAGGCGAAAAAGGGCAAACCACAAATGATTATGAAACTAGTGATACTATATACATTGCAAACAAACATAAAAAGGATAAAAATAAAACGATCTGTAAGCAAGAAAAAATAAGTAGTAACTGTCACCACCAAATCAGGAAAAAGAAATCATTCAGAGTCCCGTAAAAAATTCAGGTAAGTAACATTCATATTAACTATTTTTAGCCTAATATTATGGGCAACAAGAGAAAACTTCCGGAATCAACAATAGCTACAATAATGGAAGTAGTGGGATGAATTTTCAGTGGATACTACAAAATTTCCCACAAAATACCCCTCTTTTAGTGTTAAAAAAACTAAATGAACAAATAAGCCAAGTCAACCCTAAAAGCTGCCGCATAAAAAGCCGCGAAAATAATTTCAAACTACAATGAGCAATTAAAAATAAAAACAAAAACACATCTTAACAAATACCACAGAAAATAAACATTTTATAAAAGAATTATACCCAAAATTAATGAAAAATCCATTGAAAATCACAGCAGAAGTTCTTTAACCAACTCATCTTAACCAAAAAAAAAAAAAACAAAAATAAATAAATAAATAAATGAAAAAATAAGAGAAACGACAAGAGCAGTTCAACGTTAAAAAGTTCAAAGGTTAAATAGTTAATATCAATTTGTTTAGCAAAAAAGAAACTGACGAGCCCATCCCTAAATCAGAAATTCCGCTTTATTCAATTTTTTGTATTGTGGCAGCCATAGAACACGCAACACCATCAGTACTAGCAAAAAAAACCAACGATGTTCTATATCGTTTCAATTCTAAAAACCAATGGAGTCCTGTATAATCACATAAACATTAAGGCAACAGTAATTGACAAGAAATAGGACCTTTTAAATTATACGGAGCTTTTACTAAACCACAACGAATTATTCGGCATCATCAAAAGCTGTCAGGAATACCAAGGTGTCATCATTCGCCAGAGAATTGAAATAGGAAAACTTCAGATATCACACTCCATCGTTAAGGTAATAAAATGCACAAGCAGAAATTGTGAATTCCAATTTAATAAACGGGATCAACGACAAAACAATCTTCTTTAACAACTTAAATAGAAGAATAACTACCAACGAAACGCGAAAACACCTAACAAGCAAATTCATAATTCAGTTCCACAACGAATTAACTAGTATTAGGAATTGGACACTTATTCCTTCCTAATTAAGACAAGAGTATATATAACCTTCATCTTAATTCTATTCATACCAGTATTGATCACCTTCTCGAGGAAGCACCCAACAAAAAAAATAAAAAATAATAATTAGTCATACTACCAAAGAAAACGATCTTACCAAAATTGAGGAAAATCTCCGGGCCTTCAAATTAAATCTAGAATTGAGGGTCTGCCAATTTTTTAAGGAGGGAAGATTTAAGTCATCTAAGAACGTGCGCACTCACAGCAAAATTATTTGAAATTAGCTAATAAATCTGTACACACATTAAAATTGCTTAATCGGTAAAAATATTGTAAGATTTTCGTCAATAAACACAGTTTAATTTTACAGTCTACCATTGTTATTGTAACTGTCAAATAAAAATTGGACGTTGTACAAAAAAATATTTTTGCTAAGGAAATTCATTCTGAATTCGTTTATTTATGAATTCTTAAAATCAAATAAAACTTATTTTTATTTTCTATTTTAAATATACAACAGTTCCAGATAAAATATTTTTGAAAATATATACTTTGCATTGAAAACTTTTATTGACTTTCATCATATTCGATTTGAAAAAACATCGGCCAATATCCGAAACCACATTTTTATGACTAAAGCTGTTTCTAGAGTATGCCAGTAATAGAAAACAGTTATCAAATTCTTTTATGTGTAATTCAAATTGAGAGAGTCAGATAAAAATTTCCAACGAACTTGGCCAATCTAATTAATAACGGTTTTCTAATAATAAGTTTTTAGGGTGAAATATTTTGCGTACATTCGAAGGTTATACTAAAGAAATTCATTATTAGAAATATATATTGTGAATACATGATGTTTGCAAGGCTTGGTCATTGCTTTATACCAAGCCGATTGGCATATCAAAACACGTTGAGATCTGACATCAGCTAGAAGTACCAAACGCTTTCGATGCAAAAAACATGTGTTATCGAAAGAGAGTGTAAGAAAATTGAAATGCATAGTGGGAGAAATGAGGGTTGACAATTGTTTCATAAATTCAAGCGTATTCCTGACGGTTTTAATATGGGAGCGTCGCTCAGCCAAAAGCAAGAAAATAATCTGACAACGGATGAAAGGTACATTTCATTAAGATCTGAAATGCCGGGACGCTCGCATTTGCGTCACTAAAATGTCCAGTCTGAACAGGAGTAATTGGGCATTTTCATTCAACAGGTGAAATCTAGAAGGCCGGCGGATATGTCCCAGGGGCTGAACTATGCAAACCTGGCAGCGGGGTGCTGACGATTGACATGCATGATCATCTTTGCAAAAGATGGCCACAGGTAACATTCCTAGCTATTGGAATCTTAGTGTTCTCTCACATGGCATTGAAGGATGGATGGAGGTGGATCGTAAAAGTATCTCAACGCCGCTACTTAGATCTTGTTTAGGGCGCTGTGTCATGTGTCATGCGAAATGAGAACCAAATATGATTTACGCTATAAACTCTTCAAAGAACTTGTTACAGACGAAAACATTAAAAAAGTTCACAAATCAATTTTGAATGGCCTCAAAGTCACATTGATCGAGATAGATGGAGCTGCAAAGATATCAAAGGCATGTGCCGGACATATCGTGCAAGAATATATGCAAAGGAACTTTTCACAATGGGTGCTAGCACCCATGACGGACCGAAAACAACAAGAAATTGATCTTCGGAGCTTTGTTTTAAGCTGATCAATCATAAATACCCGAATTTATAGATCGATAAAGCTATGGATAAAATATGGCTCCATCATTCCAAACCAGTATCAAAACAATCGTTGATTGCACATGGTGAAATAAAGCGTAAAAAGACGTTGCAGATAACTGTCGAGCTTATGGCCTCAGTGTTTTGGAATGCACATGAAACATTGATTCATTGATTTCTTGATTATCTTAAGAACTGAAAACAATTAACAGTGACAGTTACATAAGATTGAAGGATTAAAACGTGGAAAACGGTAGTAAAATTAATTGCTGTTCCATCAGAATAATTAACTGTGTCATGAATCAGTCACAACAATAGAAAAATTGAATGAATTTACTTTCGAATTATTTTTGCATCCATCGTACTCTCCAGAGCGAGCTCTCTAGAAAACTTTCCAAGAGAATGCTGGTAGGAAACAAATTTTTCTCCCATGAAGAGGTAATTGGCTAAACTGAAGCTCATTTGAGGCTTAACATAAATCGTGCTATACAAATGGTATCGAAAAATTGCCCAAATAAACCCCTTATTGGTCTTAAATATTATCAACAAAATTTTATTTCGAGTTTAACCTGCGATCTGATCTGATCAAATGTTATTAATTATAAGTGACTTTAATTGCGTGAGTATATATTAGTTCCATAAAACGTGCGATGGTTGAACAATACTTTGCTGTTCCATAAGGCATTACTTTTTATGTTGCTACACTCTTCAAATGAGCACATGGGAGTTTCATTCCAATCCGTTAATTCATTCTTTGCTTACAGTCCATTTAGTATGGATGTGTCCCATTTTACAATGAAAAACCAAGTATCATCAACTAACTGAATTCTAGTAAGGAATGTCGACAGTGTTAAAGATTCTTTGCTTTAAATTATTGAAGGTAAGAGATGGAATGCTGAAGTTTAATGCGGTCGTAAAACCCTTCAAAACGATCGGTGCCAAGGACGTCCAAAAAATCCAATAACACCAGAAATAATTGAAAATATGGGATATAACATTGGAAAATCGTCGCCCCAGTGAAGGAGGGGACTAAAAAATCTAGGCTGAACATTGGTAAATGTAAGTCATATTTTGATTGCAGCATTGGGGTTAGAAGAGCTCTTTGCATAGATGGGTGCCGCATTAGCTGACTAAATACACTTGTTCTCTTGGCAGGATTGCTAAAATAAATGAAATGAAAAAACTTAGAATTTTGTTGAGGCGGCAGTTTACTAAATATACGAAAGACACTTCCTCGATTGCGGTAGCCAGAATAGGCAGTTTGTTTGCTTTGGACGAATATTTATTACATGGATGCTTATCTATAACTTAATTATTCCTAAAAGATACGATATCTCCTTGATCTACGAAATCCTTTTCCATTTTGTTACGTTACCTTTGTTGCATTACATTACCTTGTTGACTTACTTAACTAAGCCTCATTGTGCAGGTTATTGATTTCGCTAATTAACATCTTCCCCAACTTGAATAAAACACTTACCATGGTGGTGGCTATTGATTTATCTAGTTATGTTTTCTCCATAACTTGACTTAAATGCTAGCAATGGAACAAAAATCCAAATATCTTGTGTTAAATTTCCCCGTCGAAGACACCAGTTCTTTATAGTTATTATTTATAATAGTCACATCTTCCGTGCTTCCGACTTTTTTTCATCATCAAATTGCTAAAATCACAGGAAAGGGCATTACCTTGGCTTAAGCTCAGTTTAGCAGTACAACACTCTATCTGGGCAGCTTCAACCTTCATGTTGGTCAGGGAATCCAAGCTCAGATGTGATAACGTATAGGTATCCCTGTTCTGGTAGTTGAAATCAGCTTTAAAATCAAGGATGAGGTGGTGTGGGTCGATGGATTACTTCTGAGGCTTCTCTAAGCTTGAATGTAGTGTACGGCTACTGCCTTATCCAAATCAACCTAGAAGAATGTTAAAGGCGGTGCTGGAAATGTGAATATGACAAAACCCCTTCTTCAACACACGGTTCGGTATGATTTTATGAGACCAGTAGGTCATAGGGCTAACAGCTCCCAGAGCTTGTGCACATCCAAATACAAAAAGAAAGAGTTCTTATTATACCAGGAATTTTATAAAACGGAATATTATATGATAACTATAAGAAACTCCGGATTTAATCAGGATTATGCAAATTCTGAGAAGTTGAATCTCTTGGAGGTTAAAAAATTTTGGGTGGTCATAGAAAAATGGAATTGTATCATATTTGAAAAATTTGGAATTGATGCAAATAATGACATGGTAATAATCAGATTTATGGTAAATTTTGTGACGTTCGATTTCGTCTCGTTTTTTTTTGGTATACCTGAATGACAGAAATGAATTTTAGTATGAAATACATGGGAATCAACTTTATTCAAATTATTTGAGAGGGTATACTTTTTTGCTCATCCGGAAGCTATTGAAATTTTAGAATAGTAAGTATTATAAGTTCGTGCGGTTTTGATAACAATGATCCCGGTATTTATAATTCTTTCAGCAGCAAAATCTGCTAGTTTCACTTGTTATCATTAGGCACTCGTTTTCTATTCTTTCTTTCACTTCGCTGTTGAGAAAGTAAAATTGTTTTTGCGTGCTTCGAAAATTACAAATTTTCTGTCGTAAGGGAAGTTTTAAGTAAAATTAAATATAACTTCAAAATTAGCAAAATGCTGCTGAAATTCATCGTATTTGAATGTATTTAGTAGTATTTAGGGTAGTTTGCATGGTTAAAAAAAGATAATTTTGGTTCGGAAGACGAAAAACGACCGGTAGAACCAACAAATATTGAGGTTGAAGAATCAGAGACAAGGATTCATAAAAATCTATCTCAGACACAGGGGAAACTTTCAAATACACGCATACAAGTCAATTGACTTGCGATTAACTATCGTTTAAAAGTAATGGGAAAGATCCAGAAGTTAGGAACGTTAATGCCGTATGGCTGAAGGAAAGGATATCGAATGTTGACAAGCGTTGAAAACTAGGTTCATTACGAGAATCCGAAACGTCAACCAACTTGGTAATGGCTCATCATCACCATGCGGGATGCGTTGCTACAATACGACTAAGACAATTGATGTGTTGCAGCGGAGCAATCCAAGATTAATGCCTGCAATACGCCAAAAGACATGACTTACGAAATTAGTTGTATGCCTACATACAATATACAGACCCACATTACAATATACTCCTAATATACTCGGGTATATCAAATTTGGAACATACACTTTATCTTAGAAATAAGCTGGGCTGCAATCTGATAAAGATGTGATTAAGATTAAGAAATTGGATAACGGGCGTTTGTGGCTAACAAATTACAAATAACAACAGATTAGAATTTTCCTGATTCGTCAGAAACATCAATAAGAGTCAATGATTCTAATACTTTAACATTATTGTGATACATCCGATTCGAGTAGTAAAAATCAGGTATCACTTTCAAGGCTACCTAGATCTATGTCTAGTGTCATATCATCATATAGTAGCATAACTAATTCATGATTGATTCATCGTTTAAAAATTAAATTTTTTATGTAATTTTGTATTTTACTTTAAATGACTTTACATATATGCTGTATATTGATATGAGAAACATAAAACAGAAAAATATACATTTATATTTAAACTCAAATTAAAAAAAGTTATGAAAAATCATAACTTTGGTACAGTTGCAGACTTTCCCGGAAATATTCGAATTTACCTATTCTTATATAACTTAATTTATTAATATCAATATTAAACCTCATGACACTTTGTAAGATTTAAATTTGTATTGTAGGTAACCGAAATACTAGATTGATTGCGTTTATATCTGAATAGTTAATTTAATGTGAGTAATTTCAAATAACCAACATAATCACATGTTCAAAAATTTTGAATGTTCGAAAGCAATAAAAGTTACAATTTTGAAGGGTTTGGTCAGTAGGGTATTTGAAGATTTGGGCTGATTCGATATATTCAAGAACTTATCCAGCCTATTTAAAAGTATCTTCAGAAACCGAGACTCATTTATGAAGTACAAAAATTACTTAATTAAACGTGTTCAGTAAGCGGTTATAATAATTCAAATTTCTCAAATTTTCATAGTAATGATAAAAATATGAAAATTGTACAGAAAGAAAATTTTTATTTCTAAAATGTGTTCACTTTGGTGGCAAAAGAAAATTGCTAATTGTTGTATTTAAATAAAATCGAAAAAAGAAGTTATATTTTAAAGAGAAACAAAAATTTACTTTTGCATCCTATGGAGAACTTTCTTCATTAGGTGTAGAACTCGTTGAGTACGCTTAAAGTGCAGAACAGTTCATCGCATATCAGTACTGTCTTCAACAAATGTTAATGTTAACATGAAAAGATTAGTTCACATATTTCATCTAATCAAAATAATGCAATTTAGTGCAGATACATGTACTATAAAAACGTTATCGAATAATTGTCTGAACTCTATAAATTCTGCCGTCAAATCGCCTTGAACAGCAACTATTGGGAAAAATAAAGCCAAATTAGACAAGAAATTGTTTCCGTCCATCTGTTACAGTTGATGCTGTTTCATTAATTAATTACTGACTGCTTTAATCGGTGCTCTATTTTCGATCACTCCATAGGCTCATCGTACAAGAATAGCCAAAATTATTATTTTGTGTTGTGTTCCACTTACACTATAAAAATTGACCTAATCGATAACTTATTTTACGTACGTCCGCTACCACCAAAGCCCCAAAATATTGTGTTATGAATTTTGCTTCTAAAATATTTTTGGGCAGGCTCAACTCCTAAAACTTAAAAATGATAAATGTTGGGTATTCTGCAGTCGTTCCTGGCCGAATATGACATATTTCTTCTTGTTAATTAATAAAAGCCCGTGGGAACATAAGATTATGGCGATGGAACTGTTATATTCGCCATTGTCAGTTGAAATAAATTTGAGCGATGAGTAAAGAATATTTTATGCTGACATATTCAATTTCCCGTTTGCTGTTACTAGACATTTGCGTGAAGGCAAAAATTCTGTTCCTTTGAAACAAATGAATGTCTGAAATGAATTTAATACTCGCTTGTTTGAAAATGGATAATCAACGATAGCCAGCATAACATCGTAAACTGCTGTCCTTGATTTAGGTTGCGTGAAATATGATTATATTCTGAATATGCAAAACTATTAACAATGGCTCTTCCAGATGTATTTGCAGTTCATAAAGATATAATTAGTTAAAGAGTTAAAACCGATTTTTTAAATAAACTGGGTAGAAAAGTTGTACCACACGGCTTATCGAGAAACCTTCATGCTGAGCTGTTTCTGGTTTTTAATTTAATGACTTCCATTAAGTCAGTAGCAGATGTTAGTGAAGTTGCAACCCAGCTGCAGTGTGTGTGAAAACCCTCGGAGGGGTGGCCCGTAGGCAGGGCCTTCGTAGTCTTGAGATTGGGTTCATATTAATTTGTTCCGTACTCCTCGCTAGGTCTATGCTTGGCCAGGATGCCATATAGAATATTTTCGCGCTCTACCACCTTTTGTTAAATAGTTGCTGAAATTTTTGTGATTCGTAGTTTGCATGGTGGTAAGGGAATATATATACTTGCCTGATAGTAGTATATGCCAGGGTGGAGCGCGCTCTAGCTAGCCCTTCTGAAAATCGAGTTGAGAAACAGATATACTGGGCCGATAGGTAGCAATTAAGTTCAAAATGTCTACAACATTGTGAGCACCTTGTACCAGGTTGTTCAATAAGTTTTCCGGTTCGATACAAGAGGGCGTTGTTTCAGCCAACAATTTTTTTAATTCATTTAATATTAATTTCTTTTCAATATGGAAATATATCTATGTAGAAGCTACCAGTCACAATATTTGTATAAAACGGAAAGGTTTATTAGAAATATTGGATTTTAGAAAGCTGTGTGGTCAATGAGTGTCGCAATCGCTATCAAAAATACATTCGTCTACGTCTGATGAATCTGTCTGTGAATTCTGTCTTTCAATTGAAAAACATTTTATTAAAAGCGATAAATGTGGGAATTTATTGAGTTGTAGTAATAGAAGTGGACGTTGTATATTTAGCAGTTTGTTT
>JXPQ01018550.1:5857-23398 GCA_001014675.1 Ephydra gracilis
GATCGAAATAGTGAATAAGTAAGATTGGCCCAGAACATTGGCAACAAGAGAGTAGATTTATTACTATGTTCTCTTTATTTAAGGGCTTAATTTTGGAAATTTGACAATATTAAACTTCTTGATAAATTATCCCAGAATACATAAAATGCATCCAACCTTGTAATTGTGCCAATGGAGCCATTTTCTCAGAACTCATAAAACCGAGGTTCTTTAATGTAATTCATATTTCGATTTATACAATTACATGGTACTTTATATTAAAAATATTTTACACTTTACTGATGTAATTAATTATAATTCTGTTTCTTAACGTGAACTATTTAAGTTACAAATAAAGAAAATAATCACGTCTACAATTTTCAGAAAGGAATAGACTTAAGGTCAAACGTTTGTTAAATTATGTTTTTTTTTTGTTTTAGATTAAAGAATGTCTTACGTTCTCATTTTATATTTTATATACAACAGGCAATCGGTCAGACACAACTTACTACTTACTCCAGAGTGAAATATTTATAAAAAAATAAATAGTTAAAAATTATAAGACATTTAATTTTGTACATAAACGTATTGCTTATTTCAATTATGTAATGAAATATACAAAGCAACATTGCTCTGTAGACACAGTCAAAATGAAAATGACAATTATCAAAAAATATGTTGAAACAATTTTAATTATTCTCTTGCAGCTCCCTGTTACGTGAATTTTTTAAATCTTGATACCAAATCTGCCAATCTGCCAGCTTATACCATCTTTTAAATTGTATTTTACTCATGGTCTTAAGTTGTGCAGCGATTATATGTCCAGGTCACTTTTAACTCTAGTGTTGCATTTCTTTAATTTGTTTTGAATATCGCCAGCTATGGAAATTTTCCTTATTTGTCCCATTACTCTTCTTCTTGAACATCGAGTGTCGCAACAAATAATTCGATACAAAACCGGTTTTATGTCTCGTCGACCGAAGATCAGCGTTTTGTTGTAGTTTACCTCTTAAACTCTGACTGTTTTTCCCAATGTTATTCAAGTTAATGTGATCTATAGTAATTATTTATCGTTTGGAGGTGAGCTATTAGCTCCTCATTTTAAAGGTTAAAGAATTTGGTTATCTTTCAAAGTAGTATCCCAAATGAAGTAATATCAAACATCTGGAGTCCAACGTATGGTTTTTTACCGGCTGGAGTTTTTCAAGTTTCCTCCGGTGGACCATTCTCATAGCAAGCATTTGGGATCATTAATTACTGAAATTCCAAAGTCATAAAATTCACTTGTTTTTAATTTTTAATCTATTGGTAAAAATTATCTTGAGAGTTGCCATTCATTTAATAATCTAGGACTAATGCTAGATTGGAATCTTCGTTTTTTCATGATATTAATCTAAGACCTTCCAAGGGCTATACTGTCATAGATGGGCCAAGTTATTGGTCACGGCTCTTGTCCATGCGACTTTGAATTTGATTTATTCAAATGTCCCATGGCATCCAAAAATATGGTTTCATGAATTTTTTTTTTTAATCGGTGATTCTTCGTTTTCCTTAGGTTTTTGACTGTGAGAGGCTATTTGATGGGTAAACTATTAACTCATCAGGCCGAAACAACCAAGTAGTTACATTTAAGATTCCTTTGTCGAGCACAAAAGAAACAAAGAGAAAACTTCCCACTTTTTAATTCCGATTTATTTTAAACTTGACCACTTGTAGTCGAGATAAATCAAAATACTACCGTTATATTAGACCTCAAATTGAAACGCAAACAGCGCCTTCTTTGGTAAGTCGAACCGGTTGCTGTACTCGATTGTTATATATAGGTTTTCATAAATATATAGCTGGAAATACAAACATTTTTACTCACTTAGACCCTACTCAAGTGAAAACGAACTTTTCATTTTAACATTAATATAAAAAAATGAAAGTTGCTTAAAACTTATAACCTTGGTATAAGTAGCATTAGTAAAGTTTATTTCAATCTCCATCATCACTATGCACTCTGAAATACTCAAAATTGGAAATCGTTAGAATAAGTTATGGAAAGATGTAATAAACATAAAATTCATGAAAATAAACAAAGAAAATTAAAAACAATATTTTCCTAACAGGCTGAAACACTGCTGGAATCTTCAAAATTCTCTCAATATGATCAAAGAACGCCTGGTGGACGTAAAACTTAATAGGATACTGAATCTGTTAACAGAAATATTTTATCAGTAAAAAAAAGTGTGATTGATAACATAGAAGCCATGCAAAAAATGAAAAGCTGCTGGTTGCGAAGCTCTACAACTGAACCACGCGCAGATAACGGCAAGAGGGTAGTTGCAAGGGCCTACTATTAAAAAACTAACAAGCATGTTAAACTCACGACATGTATGTAATCCAAATAAAGGAAGAAGAGAAAATACTAAAAAAATTTAAGTTTCCTGCAGCTGTGTTTTTGAGAGTTAAGTCGAATTTACGTGCAGCATACAATCGGTATAGGTCAGTTGTAGCATTATTAATAGTCTACAGTATGTTGCGATTGGGTATGTCAGTCACTGAAATTTGCTTTTTTTTTTTTTAATTTCATGCGGTTTTGTTGACAGTTCAAGCATAATTGCCATGCACACATAACACACTCAACTTAAGGTAAATAATTACATGGGCATTAATGCGTAAATGAATGCACACGACAATCCACATAAGCACACATAATTGATATTTCCGTTGTGTTTCTGCGAAATAAATTCAGCTTTTAATTAATAAGCCTACAAGCAGTATTAAGAAATATCGCAAGCAACTTGTCTTGCAGTTCGTTGAACGGATGTTGTGGCAAACCGTTTTGTTGCGATTGCCTTAATTAGTTCCACTTTTATTTTTGTTATACAATACTGTTTTTCCATTGCATTTTTTAATTATTATGATTTCTTTAATTTGTGTTTTTCCTTCAAATGCTTTATTGCCATTTGCACACTTGTGCACGCTTTAAATGAGAAATAATGAATTTTTGTTTGTGTATGTAGTCACGGCTTACGCACAAATGCAATTAGATGCGATTTCTCATTTTAATAATCGGTTCTGCATTCATCAATTTATATTATTTGAAATATCTTAAAGTACGTTCTAGAAAATTTTCAAAATCCATTACTTATATCAACACGCTCTTCAGCAGCATAATGAAACAAAAGAGGCAGATAGTTCATGGAAATATCAAATTGACTTGTTTCAGTTAACAATTTTTAATAATACTTAAAACAATATATTAGTGATGTGTAAATGAGTTTTTGGTTATTATTCACATTAATGGGCATTCCTTAACCCAAACAGACTTTCCTACATTCTTATTATGATTATTAAAATGCATTTCGCAAAATTTTCTTAATTGAAAAAAAATCCTACATGCGAGTATTATTTAATAATCGATATAAAGTATTATTCAAAAGTTTTTTTTTCTATTTTCAGGGAGTATTCGTTTCAAATATTTAGGAAAATTTTAGAATAGGACATTGTTAAGTAGGATTTATCTGTCCAGCTCTACTAACCATAAATAGTCGAGTAGTTTGGCCAAACACGCAGTTTGTAATTATACTAAATAGCCTAAAATTATTGTAATCAGTTCAAAATAATCATTTATTTTTACTTATTGAAATATACTAGAGAAGAGCATTAAGACTAATTACCAATGTATTCAGGCTTACGCCAGATTTAAGTGTCTGAACTAATTCTATATACTCAATCAACACAACACTTCACTGGCTTAATTTCAATTAAGAAATAACGAATGTGCTTTCCATGTTTTATACCAGTTAATTTTCGCCACCACTAATGGAAAACATTTTGTCCAGAATCCAGGTCGCAAGTAACTATCAACGATTCTCCCTTTCTCGTAAGAGACCTTTTCGAAGCCGGCCAAAAACATTACATAGATAACATCACAGCCACAAAAGATGTAAATACAAAACCTTTTTCTTAAATATTACAATGGAAAAACAATTATTTTCCATTTATCGGATATCAAAAGCACTATCATTTAAATGATGTTGATACTTGTTACATTTTATGAGTCGATATCTTTATTTGAACGTCCATTTCACTTAGAAATATTCGATTAGATGATCTAAAAATACCTTATCATTCTTCGAAATAATTAGGTTTCTTCAAAGTTCACACAATCTGAGCGCCATGTCATTGTAAGCCTGCATTGCATGCTACTTATTTCATTAATTAATATGTAACGGTCCTTCATTTTGACCAACCAACTCTCAATTTAATATGAATAAAAAATAAATCAACATCAAAATACAACATTAACCGTACAAAGAAAATATTTGCCGCTGCGCAAAAACATAAATCACAATTTAAATGTCAATTAGTTTCAACTAACAACTGATTCACCACTTTCATTGGCATCGTCGGTATGCCTGATCTGTGTGATTTGAATACATAATGAGTATTCATTTTGCAAAGGCAAAATATATTCATATATATTTAAAGCAAAGCTACAAACTTTATAGATTAGAAATTCGCATGTGTACGGCTTCCGTATTGAAACTGTCAAGATGACAAGTGTCGACGCAACTGCATTTGAGCTCTTGCATACAAATGCTTGGTAAATATCTGTTTTTCGAATATTGAATTTCGAACCATTGAACCGCTACAATTAGTTACGGTACGTTTATAGTTTAAAATGGGTAATTTTAAAAATTATCTAATTCTTTCAATCTCGACCATAAAGCGAGTAAAAACAGAAACGTGCCCAAACATAGCTATATTAAATTTATATTCAATTTATTATTCATTATATATGCGTAAATATTATTTCAATTCCTGCAAATTAAATGCTGCCGTTAATATCCTCCATTTCACCAAGCTTTGCAAAAGTTAAGGCACCATGTGAGTTGCGTCAATTTTTACAATGATACAATATTAGTATTTCAGAACAAAGCTTATAAATGATATATCATAGGGGATTTGCTAATAGGAGTGGTAAGAAGGAGAGAAATGAACAAAAAAAAGTGTGAGTTTATTAGTCTCAGTGAATATTCAACTTTCGTTTCACAAATAAATTCCATACATTTTTTACCAATAAATCTTATGAACACACGCTATAATTAATTTTATTTGGACGATATTACTTTAATTTACGTTAATTTACAAAAAATTAAATATTTCGACAAGCCAAGTAGAAAATAACTCTGTTCTCATGGAACAATTAACAGAGTCAAAACACAATTAAGAATATAAATTTGGTTTTACACTGAACGCTATTCACTTACCGATATTATTCTCTAATTCAGATTATCCCCGTTTTATTAAATTCTAATATTTAATTACTTTTTATTGTTCAGTACTGGATCGAATTCAAAAGTTTCAACAATTTTATTGGTATTTAACAGAATTGATGTGCTGGCGGANTCAAAAGTTTCAACAATTTTATTGGTATTTAACAGAATGGATGTGCTGGCGGAAGCCTGAATTGTGCTGCATTATGCCCATTATTACTTATTCATTTCATAATACCTGAAGTGCCTTAACATAAAATGCCTTTGGGGAACATTCGTTTCTGTATGAAGTTTGTCATAAATTCTCAATATTTGTCAGATAATTGTGCTAGGAGTACCTCTGAATACCGATTCGTTCCATAATGCTCTTTTTTGAAACATAAATGGATTAATTCATGTTAAAGCCATTGCGATATTTCTTGGAATTTTCGTTATATATGTGGGTTGATAAGTTTTAAACCTTATTCTCTTACATTAATAGGTAAGCATATTATGAGTTTTCTAACGATTCAAATTCAATATACTGGCAATGCCCTCTAGAATCCCAATTTTTATACAGATGTCTTGACATTTGTACTGTTTATCGAATAAGATTTCCACCGTATTACTGGAGGCTGGAGGCACATCTGAATTTTATCTGAACTCAGCATTTTCAAAGCAGCGTTATAAGACCGTTAATTTAACACCTCAACAAGTGGTCTGTATATTTTGATTGCGGACAGTCAGTGGGTCCTACATGGCTATTAAATGGTGTCATGCTGATGATTAGCATCGGTATATAATATGATAGCTCTCCGATGATTTGTGTTGGTGTAAATTAGTTAAATATTACAGTGAACATGGCGGTACCCGAAGGAATTGGTCGTTAAAAATCACATTTGAATATACCATCGCTCAGATTTAGTTAAGCTTTACGTTTGAATTTCACAAATTTTTATTTAGCAATGAAATGTTTAATTTGGAGGAAATACTTCTCTGGTGCCCAGATTTGTAAACCAATGTCAAGCATTTGTAATTAAAAATAGAATCTTTAAAATATGTCTCGCTTCTTTAGTGTTTACAATTTAATAGGATTTACCTGATCTTCCGAAGCGAGTTCCCAAATTTGCGTGTTAGCTTTGTCAATAAGTCAGGTATAGGTAACAGTTCTGAGGGAAGTATCGATTGTTACGTGATTATTAATCTGGAAATGTCTTATATATGTATTACGAAACGAATTCTCATTAATTTGATGCGAAAAGAAGGTAATCGAAGTTATTCATCAAGATTGCTCAGGAAGAAGAATTTTATATCAATAGCCTTAACATTTTTCTATACCATTTTTCAGTGACTTGGATTTTCAAAGGCATTTTGATCAAGTCGAGGGCAAAACTTCAGTGGGGGCTACTCAAAATTGTAGAACAGTTTTCCTAATATTGCGTAATGCTATATCAACATCTTGCTAAGGCAATGACTGATATTGTTCAAATTTGAGAAATATTACAACAAAAGTTGAAAGGCTGTAATGAAAAATGAAAAAATTAGACTAAGGTATCCACATTCCTCTACAGTAAACATTCTTTTGCTTTTTGTATTTTTTTATATATGAAACGATTTCTTGGAAAGTTATAAAGTTTGTCAGGATTCACAATATTCCTTTTAAACAAAAATTAAGAAGTTGGTTTTGGGCACTGTGCTATAGTCAATGTAGAATTTATTGGGCATTAAGTAGTTATCCTCTGGCGATATCACCCATTTTGTATAATTTGAATTGTGAGTATAAGTGTTATGATAATCCCAAAACCTCATTAGTTCATTTTGATATTCGCCACTAAATCTTTCCATACATGGCTCAATTTATCGCTTGAGTTCGCAAGATCATTCTGATCTTAATTGCGAACTTTGTAAGTAACATGTCCTAGTGATATCTATAAAATTCGATTAAAAATAAAATTATCTTTACAATGCGATTAATAGATTTTTCAAAAAGTTCTGATGTGGGATAAAAGCAAGCCATCATATTTTTTTGTGTTATATTCTAACACTCTTAATATGACGTATGAAGTTTAATTTTAATCTGACTTTTCGACATGTCCCAGTATCGTACAGCGATTGAATTTATATTTTTGGAATGTTTAAAAGCAAAGGATATTTGTTAACGATTACTGAAAGCTCTTCACCTTAAAGTAGTACAGTACAAAGATAGATTGCTGAAGTTTAACGTTGCCCTATTAGCGTTGAAGATGATTCACGACAAGGACGTCCAAAAAAATCAACAACAGAAATCGTTTAAAAAAGCAAGATAACGTTTTGAAAAATTTTAGGTCGCCTGAAAAACAATTAGAAGGAGAAAAAGAAACAAGTCTTTTCTTTCACAAAATGTCACCGTATCATAAGTGGATTTTGGTAATGGCAAAAATCTTTGAACTTAAGTTCGAATTAATGGAGTATCAATCATTTTTATCTAAGTTGGCCCTTAGCAACATCAGTCTGTTTTCACACCTTAAAAAATTTATGCTTGGAATGAGTTCTTTTAAAGGGAAGTGGAAGCGTTTTTCGGCAACCATTGCAGATTCCTTCCGTAGGGATGGAACAACAACGGAAACTATACTAAAAAATAGAGTTTATTTCAATTCAAAAAACTGTATTTTTTTATCGACCCCCAAAACCTTTGTTATCTAGTAAATTGGCAAAATGCATGTAAGTTTGTAACATCTAGACTCACAGTTCGGTGAGCTGCCAAAATTGATACTTGATCACATGTGGAAGTGCTTAGCCATATATGTCCGTACGTTTATAATCGAAGATTAGAAACTAGCACTTGCACCAGACACATTTTAGAACAACCTTTGAATTTGGTTAAAATGTGAACCATACTTTGGGTACCTCAGTACACCTCTATACTCAAAACCACGGTGATAAGTCGATTGGAAAGACAGGAATTAAAGTTTTTTGATGGAACAACTGCGGTTGTGCGTATTTTTATGTTTTTTGGATTTTGTATAATTTGCAAAATTGAATTTGTAACGAGTTTATTCTATAGTTTGTTTTGAAGCAGTTCCGATGGTCCTCAGACATTGTAAATGCTAACGTGAGTCCGTAAATGATGATAACGGATCATTATTTGAGAGGAAACGTGGACTTAGGAGAATGATACTCAAACCAGACTTCATGCAAGTGAATGGCGTGCACTGTATGTGCCATCAACGAAAGACGACTTCGTTTTCAGCCGAAAAATAAGGCGAAGTTTCACATTCATTTCAAGGATTTCAAGGATTACAACAATATGTGTTATTATGTATCACAAATTCCTCTAAACAGGCCAGACTGTCAATAAAGACGGTGTTATGAGACGTTTGTATGAAACAATTGGCAAGCTAATAGTGAATTTGTGGTTTGACAACTGGTGAAGCTTACACCATATTATCTGTATCTGCCAACAACCACCTCATTCACCTCAACTGGCTCCCGGCAACTTTGTTCTATGCGGGAAACTCTAGAAGCCGCATCTCGGAACCCGGTTCAACAGCAGCGACGCCAGTCGAATATAAAAGAAGAGCTACAGTTGGCGTAGACGGTTAGAAAAATACACATCTGGTGATAATTGAATAAGAAACAATGCTTCACTTAAAATTATTGAGTATTCATTTCGTTAAGTGTGACAAATTTTTTTTTTTAAACCACTATTCGTTCAACACATATGTGGCTGATTTCCAACGACTCACGTTCCATTTTGATCCAAATATTGATTGTATTATTTATATTATTTATTTAAATGGAGACTCTGGAGACTATTTATTACCAAGAGGTACCTCTAGTTTGCTTCCCATCAAGGCAATTTTTAAAATATATATTGATTACGTTATGTTATGTTCCCTCAGCATTGACAGCATAAGTGTAATAGAGGTACTCTAATTTTTACCTAATCAGTAGTCTGCCGACACTCGATTGAGTATTACTAACATATGACTTAAGCTAATGTAGGATTTGCCAAATTCATTGGTGACGTGTATGAAAATGTTTCGAGGGTTGGATCAGCGCTGGCAGTATCGATTGTGATGTACTTTATAATGTTGTATTTTTTAATTACTTGAATAAATTTCGGGAACTTTTTTATTAAGTTAAAATAAAACGCAAATACTTTATGTTCATCTTTGAAGAACAACCAGAAAAAAAGAATAGCCTATTCAGCAAAAAAAGTGCAATCATACAAATACTCATAAATATTTCAAAGATGCAATCTAATGTCTTTAAGTAGATTACATTTCTAATAAATTCAAATTGGGAATAGTTGGAACGTTGGCTTTGGTTTTTAGCTATTTTGCCTTAAGCCAACATGTGATTTTAATTACATTATTGCACTTTAAAAATAATAAATACTTAAAAATATATACAAATATACTCTGAAACTTCATTTAGCTAATTCAGCAGAAACTTTATGTTCCGTTGGGTCTAATTGTAAATCTTCACCGGCTGTCAAATAATTTTGAATGGAATTCATGTCCACAATTTTATGGTTGTTTAGTTCTGGTGTCAAACATTTCATATTTTTAATGGCACAACAAGTGCATATCAATAATTTATTGGTGCCGCGATAGTTTTTGAAATTGCAACATCATATGGCAAAAGCGTAATGTTAATTAGAAAATATTATACAAACGATTTCAAAAACTATTATACCACATAATTAAGGACGAGCGATTTAATTATTAATAATCCTTCACATATTGTAGCATTCAAAAAATCCTTCGATTTTATATGAAATTATGCTTTTATACACATTTTTAAATATAGGACAGATGAATACGTCCAATGCGCAATGTGATTCAAAGAAGTCTTTTGTTGCAGAAATTTCGGTTTGATTGCATTTTATTGATTTTATAAAACTCGTTTGGCCGTGATGATCAAATATGACAGCTTGAGCAAAAAGCGTTGATAGATCGATCGCTAAATCCCTTAAAAAAGTGTGGATATATGCAAAATATGAATAGTAACACAACAATTCTGTACTAAGGCATGTTTGAGGCATGTCGTTTGTTTTCTATCAAAATATGAAACAGTATAATTTGATTATTGTGAAAGCAGCTGTGGCTCTTTGGCTATTGGCTACTCGATGCTTGTCGTCCTCTAAAATTACGGATTCTTATTATCGGTAAGGCTTCTCTTGCACCAACGTTTTTAAATATGTTCCTCCTTGTATTACCTTATTGGCAAATATAGGATATGTTATTTGATTAACCAAATTATGCAATAGAAAACTACATAAGCTAAAGCTGTCCGGAAGGTTATGCATAGAACAACAAAAAATATCGATTAAGCTTATTTCGATTCTGGGTAACTACTTAATTTTAACGAACTTTTCATGTAGAGCGATGACATTTTGAATTCTTTGCATAATTTGTTGTTCATTTAAAATGAAATGAACTACTTTTTTTTCATCTCAATTATTATTTAATCAATATAAGCCGACCCATAAAAGAAACACTCTATTTCATATATAACTATACTGGAGAATCCTCCGGATGTATAAATTTTAATCAGGCTTAATTTCAATACACGCACTGACTTTATTTAATTTGATTTGAAATCAACTAAAACAGTGTACTGTAGGAACTCGAAATAATGGTCAATCTACAATCTGATGTTTTTATTTTGCGGAGAGACTGCGTACGAGAAATGTTAAGCCTATGGCTTCGTATCTTTTTCGTTGATGCTGACCATACATTTATTCTCCATTGGTACCGCATGCCTGTGTTACTAGACAGAAGTTGAAACGAAGTTTGGAAACCGTCGAAATCATGGATAAGATTTATAGTTTTTTTTTTTTGAAAGTTCCAATTTTGTTAAAGTCAAATGAATTTGAAAAATTCCCTTATAACATTTGGAATTTGCTAAGCTTCAAAAACAGAATTGCAGGTGCCAATGTTGTTAATAAGTCATAGATTGGTCGTTTTTTCATGTCAAAAACGTATGAAATGAATTTATTTGGTGAAATTTATTTGGTGTCTTGGTATTCAGAAAAGACTCTTTATCTATCGTGTCACACATCTTAATTGGCCCCCACCAAACACAGTTTGACTATAAAATCTGGAATATTGGATGACATTAACATCTTTAAAAGAAGTAAAATATTTTAATTTGAACACAAAGGAAACTTGGTTTTAAACGTAAGCCTGTTTCAGAAATCCCAAATTTTGAATGAAAGAAGGACGAAAGAAAAAGTCTACTCCAAGATTGGAGTTGTAAATTATCGAGATTTGACTGTCGCACAACCATTGTAATATCAGTTCATAGCAGTAGTTTTTTAACCTGTTTTCCGGTATTCAAGATGAAAATCCTAGACCGAATGAAAAAAATCAATCATGCAAAGTAATCTGCATTACCTACAACCTACCTAAAAAATCTTGGGTTGCTCGAAATGAGCAAAGAATTTCGACAATGCAAACTATTCAGATGTAATACAAATATTTATACATGGAAACTTAAAATGAAAACTAAATCGAAAAATCATAAAAGCATGATTAATGTTAATTACATTCAACGCTGTACAGCTTTAAGATCTAATTCGCACAAATTATGCGTTAGTCATGCCAAATCAGGTTGATAGTATGCTGCGCCGAGCAGTTCAACATGCGCAGAACGCTGTGAACGCAAAAGCGAACGCATTACGCGTGCTGGCACATTGTCTGTGCTGCTTGAGCGTGGGGCAAGTTGTTTTTAAAAACGTGTCCATCGCATTCAATAGCGGCTGAACCAGCATATAGACGCAAATTAATGCACGTTATGCATTTGGTTGGGGTCTCGTTTGACAGCATCAAAATGTAAATGCCAATGTCTTTGAAAAATGTTTTAACAGCCTTAAAACCTTGTCAGCAACGAAGTACGCGCGGCTAATTTACTTGTACAATTTTTTGCATTTTTGTTTATATTACGCATTCGCCTGCAAAAGTGCAACAAAATAGCTCATACAAATGCGCGCAAAATGATTTTTTGTCTTTGCTATGGCGTTGTTTTTTTTTAAATTTATTTGTTTCTGGTTTTAGAATGGTTTCTTGTTAAAAATGATTGAAGGTAATTCTGAAACGCATTGCAGTGGCAAACGCATTGACTCGGCCGACCGCAGCAACAAAGTATTGCATTCTGAAAAATGATTGCGTTTGAGTTCGATTTGTTTTTTGACCTTGTCGGTTTTTCGTTTTGGTTTTGAAATAATTTACAAGCAAACATATATATTTTTTTAATTTACATATTACCATTTCACAAATGTTAAGTTTTCATTTTAATGTATTTAATTTGGCTTTTTCACTATGAATGGCGAGTTGCTATTTGTGTTAGTGTGGGTGAGTTTATGGCTAATCTTACCTGCGCCATTGTTGCTACTGTTAAACCGAAAGAAAATGCTATCTGTGGCACTGATGGTGTGTAACTACTTCCGCCCGATGTACTGGCCACACCAAGCACAACCAAAAAGAAGGTACCCACGAGCTCGCCCAAAAGCATACGCCATATTTTCTTATTATCGATGATGTCAGCAACACCAACAATTTTGGACATCTCTGCAAAAATAAAGACGCAGAAATAGTTAATCAATACATGTGTATATATTATTTTTCTTTTTTAATTTCTTGGCGTCATGACGAAGACAAATAAATAGTTAATCAATACATATGTGTATTATTATTTTTATTTTATTAATTTCTTGGCGTTATGAAATGATATTAATTCTAATTTTTATGCTACGTTTAATAAAGCTATGATCCGCGACTGACACACATATTTAGACAGTATTTAAAGTCCAAAACTTTAATAACAATCGCAATACGTCTTGTGAACTTGAACAGAACTTACTTCAATGAGAATAATTATAACCTATAGCAAGGTGATTTGATCTTCTCATCACGAATAGAAAAATGCTCTACATTTTTTTTTCGGTAGTCAAGTTTACTGTGTGATAACTATTTCCAAATCGGAATATGAAGTGCCCGAATTATCGAAACTAGCATTACTTCTTTTACCTTAATAAGACAAATTGTGTGCAGCATTCTGTTGCACTTTTACTTCAGATTCGACAGGATTTTGTTATATTTGATATGAAACTCTTGATATCCTGCTGCAATTAGTGCCGGTGCCAAAACTCTAGTTGACGCTTAATCCTTTAGAATCACCACCTGTTTCTGTCTGATATTGATAAAGTAATAAAAATCGCTCCTCGTTCCATTTACAATTTGGAGATCTATACTCCTTTCTTCCAATTCTATCGAATTGCATAGCATATTTATTTTAGGCCTGAAAAAAAAAACGGAATTCTTTCATACTTTCTACATAATCGAAGAAGGCCATCATCTTCCCGACAATCAGACGGTCTGGGGGATAATGCTCAATCTTAATTCACGGTTTCTATTAAAATCACGGTTTTATTACAATCATAAAATAAACATATATATATAATACAACATAATGATTTCATGGATTATTGCAACAAAAATGAAAATATTTTTTTTTAAATATGTTTGTATAACGAATAGAATATGTAATACTCAAAATGTGCTTGATCAAACCATAAACACCTTTACCTTAAAAATTCATAACTAAAAAATAAACATATTCTGTGAAAAAAATAGTGTGAATCCTATAAAGCTTTCTGTGAACAATTTGGCAAATATTATGCTGCCTTATGAAACGGGAAATGGCCCAAAGGGAAGCTCGCATTCAGTTAAAGAGTGGCTAAGTACCCTGACTTAAGCTCGATAGAGAACTTATGGAGCATTGTATTTCGGAAAAAGGATTAAAGTAACAAACAATCACACACTCTACAGTCATATTCCAGACTTATGTAACAAAATTCCGCAGGATTAAATCCATGGACTCATTGATACAATGCCCCGTAGTTGTGATACAGGCTTGAAATGCAATGAATATGCTTTTGATTACCAAGTAATGTTATAAAACTTTAAGTTATTATTTTCCAAATTAGAAAGTTGTTTTATTTGTACCCAAAAAAATATCGGGGCAAACATATCTAATACATTATACAAGAGCAAACATAAATGATTATAATTCTTTTAATTTATTTTTCAAAAAGTCATACAAAAATTATGGTTAGGAAAAAAAAATTTGCACTTTCTTTAATATTAAAAATTTTATATAGTTCATGCATCTCGAGTTTCAAAATATACGAAATTATTTTTAAAAACTTTTGTGGAATTGTAAGAAACAGGTCTTGACCAATTCAGACAATCATTGCACTGCGGTTAAAGTTACATTGTGTCTCTCCAGAATTATGTGTCTCTCAAAATTCCTTAATATGTGTTTTGCGAATGACTCAAATTCAAATATTTCGCAATATGCGGAACTCCGCATTTACTTTTTTGTTATAGTCGAAAAGATTTAAATCCAGGCGTTCCGTTAGCTTGGTCCTATTCTTCGGATGGAAGAGTCAAACCTAGCTCATAAAGTCTTTAATTTTAAACCGAGCCAAATTGGAAAATCTAAACCGCATTGGACTGATTGGCTTTTGAGTACACGACGTCTCAACTCTAGGTATCCGCAACTCGGCCAAATCGCCACGGAAAAACTGGGGCTGCATGTTTCCTGAAGCCAATGCCTAACGACTAATTTGATAAGTTCGTGAGGGTATGTCTCTTAGAAATAGATTCAAAAATACATGTGCATGACACGCTCTGCACCGAATTATAATGCCTTGAGCTCTTTAATTGTGGCTAATCGAACGTTTTGGGACTATCCAGCATTTAATTTGTTGTTTCAAATGAACATATTTAATATTAAAGGTGTTGCAAAGAAAATTTGCTTTGCATGATAAACTGACCAGTTTTAATTTCGACGTCAAATAACTTTTATAATGGTTAGTAGAACAACATTGAAAAACCGCAGACATTAATTATAACGATTCTAATTCATGACCATTGACTGCATTGAGCACTGAATGCAAAATGCGGTTCCCACCGAATTAAAACGGATTGAAGTAATACATTTCTTGCTATAGAATATTGAACCAGATTTTAATTTCTTCTGTAAACGGCCATCGCAACTGATGTTTATTGACTTATGCAAAGATTAACTGCCAAAAATTTTACATTGTTTGACATAAACACGTTAGAGTAAACAAATTTTTTATAAGAATCACTAATACTGGAGGCAGAGTGTATGTTAGTGAAAGTGGTAAGTTTGTACAATAAACATCGAATGATCGGATCAGATCGCTGTCAAAAGATATTTGATAAGCACTTGTTTGTCCATAAGCAACTAATTGAGAGGAGGAATTCAGCTAGACTTACCAAATTTGGTACAAATAGTCGAAAATAACTGCGAGGTAGAATTTTCAAATATGTCAAGATGCGACCAATAGTTGGAGTCCTACCATTACATCTGATTACTTTAAGTTGAGGCCTTGCGGCTATTGCTATTCCTAGTTTTAAAATAAGGCTGGTACTATGGTACTATTTTTATTCCGGAAACTGCTAACATTGGAAATATCAAAAGCTAAACTCCATAATAAAATTAGACATTTTTTTGAAAAAAAGAGTAACTACAGCGCTATTTGTTATAGATGTCGTCAACGCAATTGGCAAAGCTTATATTCACTTTGGTCATACTTTTGCCATGACCAGAACCAGCTGCTCCCTGAACTGGAGCAGCATCACCACAGCAATTGATGAAATTATTTATGGCAGTCAAGTTCATTAAAATTCGAAGATATTTCACTATACAGTGATCATAAATACAAATAATATGTGTACCGGAGAGGAGATTGATTTCATGAAAATCAGAGGGACCCCCAGTACACGTTTGTGGCCTCGTTAGAAGCTTTAATCCTTAATCATACATAGTTTACATTACAATGTTACGAAATGCTAGTACTTAGGGAACAATTATTCAATTCAATTATTCATTGAAATCATGCCCATATATGGTCTACAAAAAGGGGCTTAAAAGCATTATCCCTATTTTTCGAATTAACCCAAAACCTTCTGTTTTTTATTTAATGAACAAGCGCTGTGTAGTATACGGTCGGCCAAGGCCGAATTCAACCTTCCAACATTTTTTTTTTTTTTGGATAGCGTTAGGAAAATGTATTTGGTATAAAAAAGGAACTTCAGAATTATTTTCGTCGGACTATTTTTCAAAACTTACAACTTGTGTCATGTCAACAAGAATGTGTCAACCTCAGTTGTCTGTATGGGGATAAGAGTGAGTTTAATCTTGTTCTATCTCAATCCCCGTTTAGTTCTATGAAAATCGTCCAAAATTGGTTGCTATGCAGAACATTGGTACAGTGTTTGAACTGATACTGAAAGCTAATTACGTGACCGACCAAATTAGGGGCTACCTCTTCCATACGTTTCACTGAAATACGTTCAATTTTGCATGAGCGTTTAGTCTTACAATAAATTTTTCTCTGGTTGGTACCCTTCGATTAATCTGGCGTTTAAAAAGAGGGGCGCTCGATTGGCGGATTGGTGATTCAACCGTGATGCCTCGAACGCCTTGTAAGAGATTGTGAATGTATTTATTCGGAAAGTGAGCAGCATTCAATCGTGTGGGTATTAAGTCAAATCCAATAAAAATTGTTCGCGCACAAAGCAAAACCAAAAGTGTTCGCAGAACTTTGCCAAGCCAACCAGCAAAGACGAACCTTTCTCCATCATGACAATGCTAACGCTCACACATCTCAAACGGATGTATTGTTGAGCAGTCAAAACAAATTTTCATACAAGCCTTAGAATTAACAATTTGTTTTGGTTTTTGGTCGATTGTGACACCACGTGGCAAAGGTTATCAAGTGAGCTTTCGCATACCAGCAGATCTATGCACGGTATGTCGAGCACATACCTTCGATATGCTTACCGCCTCAGCTATCTCGATCAAATTTAGTTTTCAGTTAAAGAAAGTTGCTTTGTGGACTTTTTTATATTTACGGCGGTAACAGCCACGTCCACTTTGTGCATCGGTTTCGATGTTCACTTCGTCTCATTTAGTTCACTTAACCATCGAAAAATTGTCGAAGTTCTTCAAATAAATATAATTTTCTTTTCTTGCAATGCTCTATTCAACAAACAAATACTCCGGGAGCTGTCAAATATGTGCACTAGTCTTTTGAAAGTCTGGGTAAACTCAAAATCAGATGACCTTAATACTAGGAGTAAGCCTAATCATTCAAACTTATAGACTTCATTATCATGCTAATTTCGTCCCTGAGAAACGAATATGGATATCTCCAGACAAATTTCGATAACCGTTACCGAAAAAGCATTTGATTCAGACCATACTAATGACGTCAGTAAATTTGGAAATCTTC
>JXPQ01018569.1:5959-15968 GCA_001014675.1 Ephydra gracilis
CAAGATGTTTGGTGCTATAAGACGAATGAAAGTCAGAATGTCTTCACAAATAGAAGATGCTGCATCAATGTATTGTGTTAAAGCATAATAGTGGTGCATTTCGAGTCTGGAGATGATTCGCTTTCAGTGGCATGGGTGAGTTTTATAGGATTTAAATTATCCTGCGCATAGGCTATACTAAATGGTCTACGTTTGATTGGGCAAGGATTTAATTTATAAGAATTTACATTCTTAAACCATAAAAAATAATTTTTGAATCATTTAACCTGCAAATATTTTTTATCTAGATTGCTAATAATAAACAAAATATAATAATGAATAATAAATAAAAAAACGAGTTTTAAAAAAATCAAGTCAATAATACTTGCTGTATAGCCCTTAGAATGCGAATGTCTATAGTGTATGAACCGATGTGCAAAATGAACATTATGTTGATGACGATATGGTGATGATGATTAATAAGAGTTAATATGCATGAATAAAATCATAATAATTTTCTTTTTTTTACACATCATAGCTGTTAACCTTTATCCGGAATTAAACTTAAATGCATTTTCCTAGCAGTTCACTGTTATCATTAGATTAGAGAAGAAATCTAAGCGTATTGATATCAATTAAGCTTATGTCACTTTTATTTACATTTGCTTTATTATTTAAAAATAATTTCGAATTAAAGCAAGCAGCTGATAAGCTGTATAAAGTCGTGCCGGACTTTAAACGCTGGCATGCAAAACAAACTATTTTAATCGCTGAAAGCACTTCAACTGATCTCAACTTTTGTACAGTCGGCTGCTGGCTGCTAGAGCGGCTTAGCTCGGCTATCAGTGAACGGTTGTAGGTGGCGATTATAATTTAACAAAAATAATAATTAAAACCAACATCTGAATTTGTTTTACTTATTCTGAGGTGAGCAGCTGCCAAAAATAGAGGAGCACAGTTGATTTTAATAATAAAGACGCTTTCTTTGATAAGCTAATTTTACATTAATTCTTGTTCAAAATAGTTGCAGCCAATGTATATCAGAACAGCAGAGTAACGGTAGAATCATTGGCCTACCTCAATGCTGTAGCGATTTGATAGTTGCAAAGAAAAAATGATGACCATTTTTTGTTGCTTAAATCGCTGTTCATAGAAAAAAACGATTAACGACAGCGTCACCGATATCGCTTCAAAACTTTTAAATACAAAGATGTCACAAAAGTCAATAGTTCAGTTTGAAATTCAATTTTAATACATAAAACAAAATACATAAAAGGAAAACACCTAGGCCGACAGCATAATTCACATTGCTATACAGTATTAATTTTCTGAATTGCAGAACATTTTCTTAAAACTCCTTTTTGTGCACCACAAATGTGTGCGATTTTCAACCCATCAACCCATCACGTGCATTTTTAGTAAAAACATTGGTCATATTTATGTGCACTCAATACTGAACTGTCATTAAAATTAAATTTAAGCCTCTGATTAACTTAGCCTAGTTTTTAAATACACATTGATTTTAACTATCTTCACTCAGTACTAAAATTTTGAAAAAATTTTATTAACGCCTCTATTGGAACCACGTAGGAGTTACCTCTACTTTGGAGATCCCTCTACTTTCGATGCAGGCAAGCCTGATTCTGAAAAATGAATTATAGTTATGCCCAGTGAATTCTGAAATTTCTTAAAATTTTAATACAAACAGTGGGTAATCCTGTATTAAAGTCTCTATTTAGGCCACATGGGTCTTATATTTTCATTCAATCAAGCCCATTTTCATTACACTCATTGATTATATTTATGTTTATTTACCACTGATATTTCATAGAATTCGTGTGATAACCATCAGTAATTCTGCATTAAAGCCTCTATTGGGTCCTATATAGATGCACTGGAGGTAACTCAGATTTTTATTTGAACATTTTTAGAACATGTTTATATGCTTCGTTAACTCATCTAATTACCTATCTTGTGTACGAATTTTAACCAAACTTACAATTCGATCTTACATTAATACATACAAAATGTATACCAATTTTCTTAAATATGCCTGAAGTCCTTTGTTTGAGTTGCGTTGGCACCAGAGGTCAATTTTATTACTGACGTCAAACAAAAGACCTTTTCTGTGACCTTGCTACTTTGAGTTATGAAATTTCGTTGAATTCAGTAGTTCAGTGTAGCTTTTTTCTTTAAAGCCCAATTTTAATATAAGTCCATTTCTAAAATTCAACTTTTCAAAATTAATTTGTAGGAATTAATTTTAATCATTCAACTTTCTCAAGTTACTTTGCCCTCGATTGTCCAAATATCGCACCGTATTTGCCAAAGGACATATGAAATGTTAACTATAAGAAATACGACAATAAACACAGATTACTACCATTTAAGTAGAATTCATAGGAAAATCAAATTGTTCAATATGTCTTAAATATGACAATCATTCCAGACAATTACCAGGAAAGTACGTGTCCATTTGGACATTCAGTAAAGTTTAATCTAGGCGAGCTAGACGAAGTTATTCAGCGATATGGCCCAGTTACGAACTTAACCTCAGTTTCAACAAAATTTACTCACCGGTAAGCTGGTGTGAAAAGTAGTTGAAGTTCTGGTGATCACAGACATGGACTTCGCAATGGAATCCCTTTTTCTTCTGAATTAGTACGCTGAATATATGCTGATTATACGAAATAAGTGTTGCAGTTGCAGCACAGGCCGATCAGGAGGACGGACGGATAGAGAGACCGGCATAAGGAGTACGTGACGGGCGTGTATTGTAAAATGGACGATTGGTTCGGAAAAACAAAAAAAAAAACTAAATGTATTATTTCAATATAGTGCAATACCACACTCTTTACGCCACCAAATAAGGAATTCTTCAACATTGATAGCTATTTTGGATGAAAGAGCTAGCGGTCACAACCTTGTTCAAAGGCACTGTCAGTAATTTATCATAAAATAATTAAGATTAATTTAATTTTTTAAATTATTTTATCTATTAAGCACTTATATTCAATAATTAGAATATTTTTCGGTAAGGTCCAGGCATTCCGATTAGTATTGAACCTGTCTTGAACTCATCAGGTTTATTTATAAGAATCAATTTTTCAAATTAATAATTGAGAAAACTTTACATTCAGTGCTGGGATCTGGGCATATATTGATTAGAAGCCTGAGTTATCCATTTGATAAGAGATAGTGGAGCGTTATAATGACTACGACCAAAAGACGCAGCTAAAATTCATATTTTACCAGCTATGCGTTGATTGTGGTATGTTGTTATTGTAGCCTGATCCCGCCCATAATTTGTGTTTCTTAAAAAAGTACAGATTAATCAGAAATGCAAAATTTGATTTGCAAAAAAAAATATATGGCACTAAACATTCAAAAAAAAAATATGCAGGGTTTTATCCAAGATACATACTCGTAGTTATTAACTTACTTTGTCAATGCCGTTTTCACTTTGTGCAAAATACGCCAAACTCAAGCTTCATTTTTATTTGCTCATTTTAATTGTTCTGCATTTCGCAAATAATTTCAAACACGTTGTTTGTATTTGGTCTCTTACTCTTTCTATAGCCCTCGATTTTGAGACAGTCAAAAGGCCATGCGGTTATTAACATTAAAAATATTATTTACATTATTTTCCTTTGTTCCCTGATTGAATTCAACTGCAAATTAATTTTAGAAATTACGTAAACATAATTTTTTTTATTATCAATTCAACAAGTTAATTTATGAATTAGAAGTGCCTTCTTTTAAATACTTCCCGGCGTAATTTACCTCAATTACTATTTTCGGAATAATTGTATTTACCATTTTATTGGAGCAGTAACTGAATTGAAAAAATTTATCAATTTGCAGTGAGGTTAAAGTGTATCACTTTTTCTTACGTTTTATTTATTTGTTTCAATGTCTTATATGCCAATCTAAGCGAATGAGACAGACTGCATTGCTTTTATGCATACAGAGGAACCTATTCCCAGCTGTGGTGTAATTAGGTGCCTACGACATTCTTGCAATCAAAACAAGCATTCGCAATTTGGTAAAAAACACAAATTATTTTCTGAATTTTCTTTGTTGGCCACCACCAAATGCATTGAAGCTAAACAACGCAACTTGTCTCTAATGACATTGACCTTTGGCGATTCTCTATGCATCACTGTTTTATTTGCATTATCTGTTTGCTCTTTTGACTGTGCGCATACGATGGTAACGGTACTTCTTTATGTTCCATTGTAATCATGCACATTTATCGAAAAATTCTTTTAACCCAGTGCAACTACGAGCCACTGTAGCTATTAAAATCACATCAAAACTTACCAGTTCGATTATAAAATTCCCCTGGAATTACCGCTTGTTAAATGCTTTGCACTTCTTTGGCAGTTAGCCTTTTGAATGATCCTTGCTCAAATATAACACCCGCAATAAACAAGCACAAAAGACTAATCGCCCAGCACAGATGTCGGCATACTGAAGAGCGGTATTTAGGCGGTAAAATCTGTAACAGCATCTTCTCACAAAAATTCAGCGCATTCGCCAATCCGCTCTCAACAAGCACACTTGAGCACAATTTATCAGCAACGGTAAAATTTTTCGCACTCTTCTCGCTCTTGTCGTTTTTATTTATTTATTTTGCAAAATGCTTACTTCGACTTTGTCTCTGCCAATGCATTGCGGTTTCGCTTGTCATGTATTGGGCTTATGCACTGAAAAAAATATAGCATGAGAATCTTTGAATTTTATTTTTAAATGGAACATCGATTATTTTTTTTTTTCAGAATTTCACCAACAGCATCGATTTTAAGTTTAATTTGTTTATATAACAAGATTTGCTTATAATCAAAATTATGTGTCAATGGCTTTGGTGAGGCAATAGCTGCTGAGGCACTCCACCTCCATAAAGTTTCAATCTTTCATATTAATACATTCATTTCTATTTGAAAATATGAATGCTTAAATTTGACATGTATATAAATAGTTTTGCACTATAAATAAAATTTAATGTCGCTATTAAAATGAATTGGTTCTAATGATTTCCTTAAGAATAAATTTTGCAATATAACTGCGTTTCCAAAGCAATTATTTTTAAGTTAAAAATAGACAAGAGCTCAATTGGTACTAACTTCGCTTATTTTTATTACCCAACGTTTCGACGGCTTTTCGTGTGCTCTTCAAGGTATTCAACTTCTATGGTTACGTGTTAATTAACAAATAATTATTAAATTTAATCACAAAACTGTGGACTTTTTTTTAGAATATTAAGTCAACACTTTCTTTCATGCGTTAGTTAGGTAAACCTAGCGTGAAAAAATTTGTAGAAGGCTATTGGCAGTTTGATCATAGCAGTTAAATAGTTTGATTAGAGAAAGGTGTTTACGGGTCTGGTGTGACCAAGTAAAATTCTTTCGAATATCATACTTTCTGTTAAATCAACTTGGGTTACTTTGAAATATTGAATAGTGCCACAATTCCCTGGTGTGTTACTTTTGCAACGAAGTAGAACACGTCTTTAGTTGTGCCACCTCTTGCATTTGTAACGGAAGTGATTTATTAGGATTTACTAATGTCTGAGGTATTGTGGTTTAAAAATATTTTGTACCTATTTTTGCTGCCTTGTCAGCTAAGATAGTGCTGTCTCCAATGCTGTGACCAGGTATAGAAATAAATTTGCTATGAATTAAATCTCATATTATTAAAAAAATCGTATTACAATTGTTGGGCAATAATAGCAATAAGTCAGAAGCAAAAACGTAAGAATTAGTGCGAAGATTAGCGAAGAAAGAAGAATTGATTTAGAGAAGGTACTGAAAATATGATTAGTAGGCGGTCTAATCATCTGGCTGTATTTTTAAAAACATTTGTTTGTTTAATTCAATATTGTTGCCTTTGAATGCGATACAGTCATTCTAGTGCCCAGGTAGTTTTTAATAACCTTTTTTTTAGTACGATTTATGAGAAGCCTCAACGCAGGTCTCAGTGGCGATTACCACTACATCGGTGCTAAATATCTTACAAGCGAGTATTATCCTGAGATAAAGAAAATTTTCTGGGGTGCTAGATCCATAGACTAAGGTGGTTGCAGAAGCAAGTCGATGCTCAATTCACGCAATTTTCCCATCGGCTTCTTTGATTTTTGACACATTCCTTTAACCTGATGAACCACAACTTGCAGCGTGCTTAAACGATTTGGTCTTTTCATTTTAGTGCTTTTCAATGAATGATTTGATGAATAAAATAATCTACTCAGAATCATAAATTAGTCCAGCGGAGCAGTTTCAACACAGCTTTCACATAACCATTAAGACCTTCACAGTAAATCCATCACCTGTTTTCAAATTTTATCACCCTCAGCTAACTAATTCCACTTGGTTTTCGCTAATCTGAAATTATTTTGTGGACTTTTTTAATGTTTCTGTCGTTAACGTCTTATTTGGGGCGTACACTCGTGCATCGCCCTGGCTGCTTATTTGGCCCCGTTTCAACTGAAAAAAACNTAATCTACTCAGAATCAAAAATTAGTCCAGCGGAGCAGTTTCAACACAGCTTTCACATAACCATTAAGACCTTCACAGTAAATCCATCACCTGTTTTCAAATTTTATCACCCTCAGCTAACTAATTCCACTTGGTTTTCGCTAATCTGAAATTATTTTGTGGACTTTTTTAATGTTTCTGTCGTTAACGTCTTATTTGGGGCGTACACTCGTGCATCGCCCTGGCTGCTTATTTGGCCCCGTTTCAACTGAAAAAAACCACTTCTTAATGGTAGATCTCCCCTGACCTAAGGACATGCTTATTAAGCCTAGCCTGACCGAATCATGCTTATTAAGCCGAGCCTTGGATTTAAAGCAAAAATCAATGCCTCATTAAAACACGAAATTCCTTTTCTCTATCTTTCAAACTAACAAAAGAGTAAATAAGGATCTTCTTTCCCATAAAGCAACAGTCGGAAGCTGCCAAATCCGTATATGAGTTACAGATTTGGGTTAACAAAAAGTCATATAGATTTAATACAAGTCACGGTATCTGTGTGGCAACGTAAGAAACTTTTCAACACAACAAATACATTAAAAGACTAATGATTATGCTACCTTTGCACAGTCAAAATACTGCGGCCATTTAAAAATTTCAGTGGGCAGGTCAGACTTTAAATTTATTTCAAAAAGACATGTTTTTGTTAAACAGGCGAATNTCTTATCATTACTGGTTTTGGAAATGTTAATTTTAATCAATTTTGAATACTTTAAATGGAGATGGTTCCAAATTATGAAATTCGGAAAATTATGAAACCAATGTAATCGGTTCACCATTTACTCAAGAATGCAGGCCTTATTGCTTTCAATGGAAAGCTTATCAATTTCGCACCAAGCCATAGGATGACGAACGGTTCGTTTCAGCTAACACATTTCAGGTCAAATTTAAAAAATGGCAAAAAGTTGCAAATATTTTCCTAAGCTTGCAACGTACTGTCTTACAAGATTTTAAGGTGTTCGAAACTGTAGGATGGATAAATATAAGTCTTTGTAGGGCAAACAGCAATGCCATTTTTTAATATCTTGAATATTTTAATTCGTCAATTTGCTGACGTACGAACATTGTCTGTCATTCATACAAATGGCGCAAATGTACGGATTAAACGAAAATATTTATTGGAGTACTCTAAAGCCACAATATGACACCTTAACCAGTTTATTGCATCACTCAGCAGTTTGCTTCCTTGTCAGAGATCCTTAAAGCAATGAAGTTCATGGAGGCATCCGTCAGAATTATCAACTGGGTTGGGTCAGGCGTGGAAGGTATTTTGAACACCTGCTTCAATCAAGGAATACAAATATTGCACTCGAAGTAGCGCTAAATGATGAAAACTACATAATTGGTTTGTCCTTTTAATGTAATTTAATTTTTTTTCTTGGAAATCAAAAAAATTTTCTACTTTAAAGCAAAATACAATCTTACGGAATTGCTTAAAACAATACATCAATAACCAATAAAGCTTGAGGTCGATATTAACAACATAAATGGGGTAATTTGAGGAAATTGTCGAATCTTTAAAATGTTTCAGTGATTTCTGATAATGACCATAAAATCCACCACATTCTTGTTGTTCAATCCGAAGATCAATGTAAACTTATAGCTACATTGTAGGTTGAAGAAAATTCTGTTGATTCTACCCCCATTGAAAACCAGTTCTTTTATAATATTATAATATCTCGAAGAAGAGGCGGTTTCAAATTTGATAAACACGAATTAACAACATTTGCTTAATCGAATGCTTGAATTGCATTGAATGTTTGCAACAACTTTTTTTCGTTATTTTTTTTTATTTACTCAAAGTAAGTATAAACAGTTTGGCACAACCAAGATCAAGACCCTCTCTCATAAAAATCTTTTTATCTGTAATTGAAATTGTTAAAAGGTTGAAAATCTTGATTAAATACACCAACAGATATGCTTGAAAAATCATTAACAAATAACAAAATTGTTACATCAAAATATTTTCTCACAGTGTATAAGTGAGAGAAACAAATCTTAAAAATTTACATTTTGTGATTTGCGAATTGTGGAAAACATTGATTTTGTGATTACATTACAACTACAAGACTATCAACATTCGTAATCAATCAAATTGCCGTTTAAATATATCAATTCTTAAAGAGTTTGATTAAATCAGTGTTATAAGTAAAATGAATTTAATAAATAAACGACGGCTACACAAGGTATATTCATTTCAAAATCGAAAATGGTATTGTGACAGTCGGCCTACTCAAATTCAAAATGGAAAAATATAAATATATAAAGAAATATCGTGCTGTGGAGTTATTTGAGGATTTCTGGTGGAATAAAAGACTGTCAAAAATCCACCCTTTCGAGCACGGAAGAATGGAATCGTTCAAAATCTGCTGTAAACATAGAAAATCATGTCTCAAATGCGGGACGCAAGGAAGTCTCACAGAGAACTTGTACGTACTGACTAGAAAACCTTCAACCCAGAATTGTTGAATAAAAAGGACGATCGTGCTTATGCGCGATCATCAATATAAGCAGCTAACTTATCTCAATGATTGAAAGAGCCCACCAACCCGCTATGGTGCAGAGTGAGCTACGATGGTCTCACCAAACTGAATTTTCTCCAGTAAATAGTGAAAGCAGCGAATGAAGAATACCAATCAAATATCTAAAAAAATATTTTGGAGATTCTGAAGCAANAAACTGAATTTTTTCCAGTAAATAGTAAAAGCAGCGAATGAAGAATACCAATCAAATGTCTAAAAAAATATTTTGGAGATTCTGAAGCAAGGCACATTGTTGCAGGCGAACATTCTAAGTAGACTCTGCTCCACCGTACAAAGCAAAAACGATAGTAAAATCAAAGTTCCGCACTTCATACTTCATATCATTTGATGCTTAGCCACCTGATAGACTAGAGCTCAACCTGTGGAACTACATGTTCTAGTTCATATAAGATAGGATGCTTTCTCTACTCTATATCCAAAAATTTATCCCTTGAAGCGAGGTCTTTTTCGTGTATTGAACAATTGCCCCAAGCATGAAGACTATCTAGCAAATTATGAGTGGTAAGACCTTCTTCAGGCATATTTCAATTCATATTGAAGAAAGCCAAACAATTTTTAAAATGTTCATTCCCATTTTGCTTAGATTTTTCTGAGTACGACTATTTTGTTGTGAATTAAGTAAAAACTTGTTGGCACATATCGACAATTGCATTATAAAAAAACCATGATTAAAACAATTTTTATTTCATCTGGTTCCAGACCTGCCCTGAACTAAGATCTACATTTTGCAGAATTAACGAATATTATTTGATCTGAATTCCATGAGTTTTCATGTCAACAGGTATAACTTTGTACTACAGGTTTCCGAACACTAGGCAGCTTGCGGCAATTAAACGAAGGTTTCTGATGAAATTCTAATAAATAATAAAAATTAATATCATAAACCGAAAAGAAAATAGAGATATTCTACAATATTCCTCGTTGATTCGATGGGAACTTATGTACCGAATAAGC
>JXPQ01018588.1:10582-23589 GCA_001014675.1 Ephydra gracilis
GTTCATCACTATCAAATAATAAACTGAATACAATCTGTTAACATATTAATATTGTTTTTGTTTTGCTTTTGACGATTAAATATTAAAATATTGAAATTAATCATCAATAAACTTCCTATTAATTTTTTACTACAATACATGTTTCATAGCCCAGCTCTCAGAAGCTAGCCAGCACTTTACCTTATTCGAAAAATAACAATATCCATTTGTGTCCGAATTGCTGTCTATTTCAGATACTCAGCAACCAAGAGAGTTCCAAAGCACACAAACGAATCAAACAAAATTTTCGAAAACCCGTCATGATATTCGAAAAGAGAGTCCAACAACAGTTCATTAAATACCAAGCATTTTTTGCATTTCGTAAAACATTAGTTGGTGCGAGATGCCGTTTTGATACAGTCATATTGCTATCACTGTCTGTTACAGGCGCTGGCAGGCGGCTTAATTTTTTTGGTCTTCAGTAAAAAGAGGTTTGTTGTTGTTTGGTATGACGCGTAGCGTAACTACAATTGGACGAAAACTCAACGGCAGTGGATGAAGGGCAAAAACATACTGTAGGCAGGGTAAAGCTAATGCGAGTTAGTGTGTTTTCTTGTGCGCAACACAATGGGAGCGCAATTCTTTTTTTTTATTATTTTATTAATGCTCCTCAGTTATTTGTGAATTGAAATATAATTTGAAGCAGTCAAAGTAAAGCATTGGCGCTTCAACCACGTACCCGCGGATACTGCAAATCAAATACGCTATACAAAGATTATCTACAAACAATAACATCAAGTAATGTTTTCCAAACGCATTTTCGATATTTATATACGTATGTATGTGTGAAAAATATGTGTTTATTCAAATTGGCACTTGAAAATAAGGTGTATTTGCTTGGCGCTGATATATATTAATGATAGATTGTTGGAAAGTGTACTTAAGCGCTCATTATAGAATGTGATTAAAATTCATTTGCAGTGATGGTAGCCCATAAATCAACCGTAAAATGCTTTATGTGAATAAGTGCTTCGGAATTCAGTTTAAAACGTGAATTAGACCTATTTCAAATTATTTAATATATCACAATTATTACATTTAATTTTGAAAGATAACCATTGAAAAATATGCAATTACAAAATTAAACGGCAATCTAATTGAAAAAATTTAGTTAAATACAAATTATATATTTGGAATTCTCTAACTATTTGCTCGCAATATATAAACTATACGAAGAGTTGAACTAATATAAAACTCTGAAAATTCAAAGCTCAAAAGCAACAATTGCAATTGGGCTCTAAAAAACTCTTTCTAACGCCAAAATCGGAACTAATGAGACGAATCGATTGAGTTATTGAAAACAAAATGCATAATCACATTGCGAAGTGAGTTATTCCAAAAGTGAATATTGCTAATCAGCGAAAGTAAATATTTTGGAAGTTTTCGAATAATTTAACAAGGAATTCAATAAAGAACTGCGCTCAATATAATCTTACGTACTATAATAAACGTTGATAATAGCAATAAGCCCAACTTTCTGAATTATGGATAAGAAATTCAAGTGATAGAATCACAGAAGTATTCACATTAAAAATTTCAGTAATTTGGAATTGGTAAGTATTGGACAGTTTTATAAAAATCTCAAAAGAAAAATAGCAGTTATTCAGTATTGAAAGTAATTAAATTCTATTTCGTATCAAACAGCTTATTTCCAACACAAATTGTCATATGTTTAACACATAATAATGATAATTTTACACTGTGTTGTTTTGCATGTAGAGCCATAAATAATTTACTTCAAATGAATGTCTAGGCACATGTGGTCACTTTGACTTTAGAGTACCTCCTGCTACCAGTACAAATGCGTCCCTGTCGGACATACGCTCATGCAGTAATACTTTTTTCCTATCCATTTTCAAAAGCCAACGTAATACATGAAGTTTATCAACATTTCATTACAAATGCTCAAGAGTTCTTCTGGGTCTGTAAAGTATTTGAATATTATGTAATAAACCTTCTCAAAGCATGTTTCAAAATTTCATTTTTTAAAGACAGAAAACGTACATATAAATGCATATGCAAATATATATAGACGTGTGGCTTGAATTATTCGAAAAAAGAATGTGCTGATTTTTTTAATTATTTCATACAATCCCTGGCAAATTGTTGTTCCTTACGAAACGAATAAGAAGTACAATATTTCATGTAAGACATTCAAAGTGAACCATGAGGATTGTTATTTAAATTCACATTCCCGAAACACGCAAGCAATTGTATTTTTTATTTTATGCTTTTATTACTTTTAAATAGATAACATCTATTACAAATATACAAAAAATTAATGTATCATAAGAACTTTATTTTAACTCCTTAAGGTGTTTCGAATAATAAAAAGAAATCGTAGAAAAAGAACATTCAACATTATAGTGTTTATAAGTATTTCATAATTATCAAGTTTACTACACTTTAATCGTATGTATAATACACAAGAACTGACGTCAGTAAGTCCTGGCATACAAATGTATTTTAAAATCAGAAACAACAAAAAAATGTTTATTTTTACTCGTCATTGCATTGAAATATTGGTAAATTCGAAAATTAACCAATTATATCCAAAATGAATTTCTTATGAAATAATTGCCAATAGTGACCCTCATGCAATAAAAATAAAGTCAACAAGGTACTAATCATATAATACTTAGAAAGATTGCATAACAAAAGGCATAAGCAATTTTACACCCCAGGAATAACCACACAAACATTAAAAAGGAAGCATTCAATAATATGTGTTGAAAGGGCAACAAATATTTTATGGCACAAGCAGAAAATATGGAAACCAAAAAATAATCATAAGAATGCCGAAAATCATTTGAACAAAGCACAATACATATTTATGACCACTTATGAAGTATGTTAAACTTTTTATGAGTTTTTAAATAGGTCTGGCCTTTCTTGTGCTTATTTGAAATATGTCATATTTCACATACACTACAATATCAAATCTTGACAATCTTTATGAAAATAACAAAGAGAAATCCAAAATGTATGTATATTATGTATTTCATGCAGCGCGATTGGTACCCAGCGTAACGTCCACCGCAATGATCGATTTTAAGGTAATCTTGCTACTGCGGATGGGATCAAAATTATTGTGTGGATTTAAATTACATAAATATTGCAAAAAAATTATATAAATATTGCAATTTATATAACTATGAATTATTTTAATATTTGTGTAATATTCTCATTGATTACATTTGCAATTTTGATTAAAACTGTCACTTTAGTACAGTTGCCATTATTATTCATTTATTTCTAATTGAATGGAATTTTAAATATTGATAATTTTCGAATTAAGTGTACTGCTATGAAAACATTCATCAAATAGTATGTGACAGGACAAAAAACATCGAAATGTAGAAAGTATATTATGCTAAGCAGTACTTACCTCACTTTTTAATAGCAATGTCAATTACCACCAAGTCTTGAGAGATTAAAACTTTCACTTTGAAATAAAATCCTACGGTAACCCATCTCAATGTCGGTTATTATTGATTTATAACGCCGCTTGTAGTTCATTTGTTCGCCTATTATTTCAATGTGCCAACTGGCATACCTGTATCAAGAAATAGTACTCACTATTCAATATTGTTTCTTTTTGTTTTTCGTAGTTAACAGCAACTGCTTTTCCAATTTAGATACTCACTTATGTATGCTATTTTATTTCATTATTTTTTCATTACTTGTTATACTGACTACAGCTGTTTGATACTAATACCTTACGATGTTGAGAACTTTTCTAAACCAAAAAAATATGAATATCCTTCTCACAAAAGCAATTGAAATAATTTATTGGCTCATTTAGAATATTTATTCATTTCACATTCATTTTTAACAAACTTTAGCAATGCGACTTTTACAAATCACTTAGAAGGTAAACATGTGAAAAATTAGATTTTTAGTTTTTAAATTAAAGACCATTTCAATTCCGCTAAATACCTGTGCCGATCCTTGTATACAAGGCGCAGAAATCCATAATGATCTAACACTCGCGGTTAAGAAAGGTAAACTTGGCAGTATATAATATAAAAACAAAATGCGAAAACAAGTTTGTTCACCACCAAAGATTGTAGTAATATAAATATTGTTGAATAATGAAATAAAAAAATGTTTATTCATAGAAATAGCAACAGAAAGTAAAAAACAAAGTTCTTTCGAAATTTGATTTTGATGAATACAGAGTAACTAGCACTATCAGTTAAAACAATACAGAATATGGCAAATGGCTTAATTATTTAATGAATATTTTTCAACTTATTAATTCCAGAAAATATTCAATTTGCACCAATGCAATTTTTTTTACTTTATTTTTGTTGAGTTTTGAGATTTTTTTTAGACATAGCGCGCTTTACGGCTTCGCTTCGATTTTTGGATATATTTTGCTTTTTGCAATGCATGTAATGTTCTAGAAATTAAGAGGTATTTACGCTTAAGGCACTTAAACCTGTTGTAAAAATAACAACTTTCGTTTGTAATAAAAGGTTGCCAAAGTAAGGGCAGTCAATCCATTTTACTACCTTATCCTTATCCATTTTCAAATATATAAATACATGTGCTTGAACATGCACACCGAACGACTATACATACTTCAACGTCATTTTGTTGCAACACTTGAAAAGCTTTAAAAGTACGAAAATTGTTAAAAAAAAAGAAAATTAACAACTCGCAAGGAATGTATTATTTTGAAGATTCTAACCATCGTTTATGTTGTATGATCAAAAAGCATATTATCACAAATACACTTGAGGGCGATTTAATTTATTTAATATTTAATGTTATTCACATTAATGCTTGCTTGCGTGATTTTCGCTGAAAATTCCTAAATTGTAAGCGGAAAAGAACATGAAAAGATAAATAATAATAAGAACGTATAATAATTATACAGAAAAAATCATGGTGCAGTGAATGGACATTAAACTATTCAGTTTGAAGTATTGATGATTGCGGTGTATTCAATATTTTGGAGAGAAAAAATACTTAAATTGCGCATTCATAGTAATCATTCTTTGAATTTATTTTCTTTTTTTACAGGAATTTATAATAAATAAAATGGATCCCGATTGTTTTGCAATGTCGTCGTATCAATTCGTCAACTCCCTCGCCTCGTGTTATCCTCAACAAATTAATCCTCAACAAAGCCACAACTCTGGTAATAGCACGGCTATTGCTGGAAATAGTGGTGCAGCAACAGGTGGAGGTGGGGGCAATGCGTCAGGTGGTGGAAGTCAAGGAACTTCTGGTGCAGCGACACCTGGAAGCGGCGATTACTTTCCAGGCGCGTCGGCATATGCCCAAAACATTTACCCAAATACCACACAAACGCACTACACAAATCAGTCCGGATATGGCGCTTTGGGTGCGAGTAACTCCCAACCGAATTCCGACATGGTCGATTATACACAATTGCAGCCCCAACGGTTGTTACTACAGCAACAGCAACAACAACAGCACACACACGTTAATACGCAGCATGCTGTGGCCCATCAGCAATTAGTACAACAGCAACAGACACAACAAACGAATATTAGCTGTAAATATGCTAATGATCCCTCAACTCCCTCAGGCAATAATAATAACAGTAACTCAAATAATAACAACAATAATAATCAATCGCTTGCAAGTCCTCAAGACTTGTCAACAAGAGATATATCGCCGAAGTTATCACCCAGTTCGGTTGTGGAGAGCGTAGCACGTTCCTTAAACAAAAATGTTTTAACTGGAAACCTAGTGGCTGCTGCAAGTATAAATACTAATCATAACAATAATGTTAATGTACCCATGCATAGTCCAGTGGGTGAATCTGATTCGGAAAGTGATAGTGGCAACGAAGCTGGGAGTAGTCAAAACAGTGGTAATGGTAAAAAGAACCCACCTCAAATCTATCCGTGGATGAAAAGGGTACATTTAGGCCAAAGTAAGTACTTTATCGTCATCTTTTTAAAATTCCAGATAAACAATCACACAACATTTGGATTCAATTTGATTTAATAATTAGGTCGTCTTTTATGAGATTGTTCTACAGTGCCTTGCATTCTGGTACTTTGAGCATTATTTCAAATAAACAATTGAGATATAGGAGCATTTCAACACAGGTTCGTGTCAAAACATGTAAACAAAAATTTTCTACACGAACAGTTTATAAATTTTCCCTAACACCATGAATGCGCTGCGGGATTGTCGATTGCGAGCAGACAACGTTGACGAAGCCAATACATTTTTGAATAATAAGAAAATTTTAATCTCAAGAATAGAAAATGTATATAAACATATATATGCTCTGAACACACTTTTGGTACTTGAAATTTTTATATTCATTTCAATAAATTCGAAAATAAGATTTTTAATTTATGTGTATAATAAAACAAGTGGTTCCAAACAAATATGCTCAATTTGTCTTCGTGTCAGAAGGTTAATTTCATTCAATAAGTTACACGACCTATTGACAGGCCTCTCCACGAACACCTTCATACATTTATATTATTTTAATTCTCTAAATAATAATCATCATCTTTCAACACGCACAAAGAAATTCTCTAAAAATTTTCATGATTGGAAAGATTTTCTTTAATTTTATAATTTACCATTAAATAAAAATTAAAAAACACGAGTAATTCGATTTTGTTCTCCAGCGAGGCGCTTTCGATTCACATATGCGATGGAAAACGCTCAAATACGTATTTGCCGCAGTGACAAACTATTTTTCCGTTATGACAGACAAATTAAAAAGAAAAAGTTAAAAGAACAAAACACACAAAATTTAATTAATCCTCATTGGTGCATGAAGTATAAGTGATATCTGCTTCTGCTTTCATTGTGCTGTACGGTACAGTGATCATGAAGCAGCTTCATTCTATTTTAATTTTAGCAATTGCACACAAAAATGTCAAACATTAAAATTAAATTTGTACTATGTCTATTTATGTACTTCTAAAGCAGAAAATTAAACTGTTTATTCAACAAGTCCCAAATAAAACTTTGAGCAATATTAAATACTTCATTTCAAAAAGTGGTGCGATCCAAAGCATCCATGTTAANNNAAAAGTGGTGCGATGCAAAGCATCCATGTTAAAATGTTGGTATTATACAATTATGAAAAGGTAAATTTTACATGAACAATTAAATATACTAATAACAGAAACTGCTCGTGTCCCAACAAGTCAACCGGGACTTACAAGCGAAAAGAGCTAAATATATAATTGGAGCAATGCGTATAGAATCACTTTTATACTTATAAACTGAAGAATACTGACTTTTAAATTTTCCAGTTTATCTTATATTATCACACAATTTCATTACTATATTTTAATATTCATCAAGTGTCGTAAAGTCCACTTTAGGCTGTACATGTTGACAGATTACGGAGCTACTACAATGTGAATACGTAAACTCATTCAATATTTCTCATTTGTAATCTTTTATGTATATTGAGAAAAAATTTAATTTGGCGTTTTTCCAAATGCCAAAATGAAATTGGTAAAAATTATAACACCACCCACATTAGAAATGCTAAACAAAAATTTTCATAGAAAATTGCTACCTGTTAATATGTCAAATGCTTATTAACCTCATTTAATAATAATGTTTGTTTTCTTTATACGTTCACAATGTTTTCGTCAAAAGAATAGTGATAATTAAATGAGCATGCTTTTAACTTATCGGAATGTAAAATATAAAAAGGATTGAATAGATAATCTTTGATTCGTGAACATAAATTTCAAAGCATAATTAAATGGCGACATAATTTAGTATACTTCTTTAATTACAAAAATATTTCACATTTTTTGTGATTCAAGCATAGAATTGTGTTTGTCATTCTTTAACAATATTCGTACAAGTATCAACAACTATCTTCATTAACTTAGAACACGACTTTCCAAATAGCTGCGTCCAATCGTAATGATAGTAATTATTTTCCGATTTTTTTCTCATTTTGTGTAACTTTTAACCTCATGCCGATCACTTCTTTGAGATTATAATGAATGGCCTGGCCACTGCTTGCATTAAATAAATTAAACGCTGCCATATATAATTTATAATAACATAAAAATCATTTATTATATAAATCATTATTCAATTGCAAAATAATCACCTGCTTTCTTAAACGAAGGATTAAGTGCATTAAGTACTAATGTCATAGGGTTGATGATCGTATTCTCGAAGTAGTATTCATATTCTGTAAAGCGTCACTAATTTCCAAAGAAGTTAAAATCTTTCGATCATGTATATTTGGCAACTTGGATACTCCTGCAATTTATTAATTGCCTTAAAGGATGTTGATCAAGTTTTTGAAATACACTAAAGTGGGACTTCTGAATTAGTTATGAGTGTGAAATGCAGCATTTCATATTTAACCTTAAATCAACTTTACTTTTAAGCTCACTGATTTACTTTTGTGGTCATAGTACATATATACCTATAATTTGATAAAAATGGTTCTTGTATATCTTCTCCAATGATGGTAATTTATTACAGACATTAATAATATCCACCATATTTTCATTTTAAATTTAATTCAAGTAATATCAAGAAATATCACCTGCATAATTGAGCAACACATTTTATTTCGACCATATCGGTGAACTGAAGGTCCTTCTAATTGCCATCCAATGCATATGTGCACAAAAGTAATAAATGCAATTCTTTGTTCACCCACACGTGTTATTATATTTAGCACAACTAGGTGGTTCTTAAGGTATAACAAATTTTGTTGAAGTAAATAACCCATGGAACATATGACTTCGAATAAAATTTTTTTCTTGAATTTTTCCTTTTCTTTAAATTTATTTGGATTAATTGAGAACTTGGCCTGCTATTTCTTTTAGTGTGAATATAAATGAAATAAATTATTGGTCAAAATAGGATATGTATTAATTAATCTGAATATAATTGGAATGCAGTTTTTCTGATGCTAATGATTGCAAATTATATTCATGGGAAATTGGGAGATCAATCCGCCATCTTCGGCTCATACGTATACGACTAACAAATCGATTATTACTCTTTTTAGATTTCTAAATAGTGAAGGACGTTTCATCCCCGGTAAGCGGCAAGTTTACTTTCCCATCAAATAACATGTTAAAGTTTTTTCGGGAATGAGAATTTCTATCATTTCCTTTTGTTTTTCATCGCTGCATTAAGCTAAATATTACAGTGTTTTAATAAGTATCAACATCAAATATCACAATTGGCAACTAATTCAACGAACTTTGTGCAGGTCGGATGTAAGAAACGCAATTTTTGCTATTACTTTTTTAAACTTTTATTTACTGGCAATAATTGGAAGGGTACTATCCTCCCAATTATATCCAATATAATAAATATAACGAAACAATGACTATTTTATTTAAAATTTTAAAAAGCCTAATATTATCTATTCGAAATTTGAAATTTTTAAGAAATTATTTAAATCATTATAAAATCTTGGCATTAAAAAAATCAATTCCTTCTAAAATCCAATTCAATTTATACATCTAAGTATAAATGTATGCGCAAATAAATAAATTGTACGGCGATTGAGATTTGGTTGTTTTTTGTACACTATAAATAACGTGCCTTTATAAGGGCATTCATAACATTCATATTACTATTTATTATGTTTTTCCTTTTCGTTGCAAAACTGGGATCGTCTGTATTAATAATTCAAAATTTTACTTGTGGAACTGCAACCGATTTGTGATGGTTTTCATAAACTTTGTAGGTTTGAGTAACATACTAAAGTTACACCTTTGTTGCGAATTGAAGCGAAGTTAAGGGATTTTGTTTAATGTAATCCAAAGAGCCGATTTATATGCTAGGCATGTACAACTTAAGGAAACTGATTGTTTACAGTTCATTACTAAGACGAATTGCAAAAATGGTTTGAAAAAATGTTTCGTTTGCTTGTTCATGACATTTAATTCATTTTGCAGCCAGTGCAGATTAACAATTCCTTTTAGAATTTTTTATTTCCTTCTAATTTATTTTCACACGCAGCATGGGTTGTTTAGTGTGTACATTAAAACTGATNATGGGTTGTTTAGTGTGTAAATTAAAACTGATAATTATTAGATCCCCAAATCAATAACACCGTGGAGTTCATATTTGGTTATTAAACGATATACCAACAGCATTATTTACATGATTTTCATAGTGCAGCTGTTTATTGCATTAACACATGCGTTATCAATCAACAGGTCCACACACCATATTACTTTAGGCGCCTACACTTTCTTTGAATTAATGCAGTTGCTTACTTTCAATACTTTCAATATACTTTAATCGAAATATTATAGAAAAAAAATAAAATCAATATAACTTGAATTTCTGTAAATGAATAATGTATTTCCAATAAAATCTGAAATACTCAGACTTAATTTCAAGCTCTTCTCGATGTTAATTTGGTTAAACACATGATAATCTTTCACTCGAGTGCTCCCATTAAATCTGTTATACGACTTTATTTCATTGAAAATTTAAGAAAATAATAAAATATATTTCAAATGGTTTGTAGAAAGCCGTAATTATCAACCTTCGGGTTTGCTCCAGGTTTGCTATTGATTATTAAGCTATTCTATATTATTTTGCAGAATTCTGTAATTATAATTGTCTTATATATATTTGCATAGCGTTTGTATAAATTTTTGGATAAATTTGTAAGTCTATTTTAGCTTTTCCGCAGCAATTTGATGTACGAGATATGATTCTGTTTGCGAAAAGTAAAGCGTTTTACAAATCTGGTCGTTGACACAGTGAGTTGGCGTCGTCAGATGTGTGTCTTTTTTGGTCTGATTAAAGCAATATGTTTCGGTCGTATGTGTGTAAGTTTGGTTTTATTCAGATTTACCACAAGAGGATTGCCATGGTACCCCTTCCTAATAAGTTCGAAGTTTATTTTTGGTTTTATAATTGCTATATCGAGACCATTTTGTGATATGCTTATTGCAGTGTTGTCTTTGTATGCGGTTGTTCAGGAGTGGTCTACGTAAGTGATAAAGGGAAAGGAACAGGGTTTGAGCCTTGGTCTGCACCATCTGCTGTTTGTTTTTTTTTTTTCAAAGCTTTCATTATTTGGAATTTTTGTCCGAAACTTTCCATTAATTTTAGGACTTTGCCACTTACGCCTATATTTTCTGCTTTTTGTAACGCTCCCTCAGTGTACTAATATCAAACAATTTACTAAATCAGTGGCTTCTAATGTTACAAATTTAAAAATCTTGTTTTTTTGCTTTTAAGCTATTTATATACAAGTAAAAATAATGAAAGTTGTGCATTTAGTAGTGTGTTTTGAGTGAACTTCAACAGGGAACATTCTTTCAAAAAGCCTCTCGAAATAATTGTATAGTTAAAATAGCAATTGAAGAAGATTGAACTGCAGGAAGCCCAGACAACCATCCTATTGATTCCGAGTTCTTGAATCAAAGTCCTAAGTAAGATTTGCAAAGTTCACTATTGAAAGTTGAAAGGCATTTTCTTTTTGCACCAGAGACATTAGTTACACTGAACGATTAAAAAATGAAAGCCAGACTGAAACGTAGTTGGTACATAAACTTCTCAGCAGGGTTTTGCTCTGACAACTAAATTTAAATTGAAAATTTCGTTGTGGTTATTACTGAAGAACTAGCCTAATCGAGTTTATTACCTGATTTGGCGTTCAATTAATAAATTCTTCTTCTGGAATAGTCCGATTTACCTTAAATTTTCATAAGTCTTAAAAGGAAAAAATATAAATTTTAACGAAGCATTTATGTAATTTTCTATTTAAATTTTTTTATTAGCCTTAGTTTTAGAAATTAAATTTTTTTTTTCAAGTTTTTTCTCTCATTTACCTATTGAAATTGAATGAAATCAAATGGAAAAATATTGAATATGCTTCTGTGCATAGTTTTACTCAATCAATACAATTTAATTCAATAAGAATTCGGTTTTCCCGAATTTTCATATTTGATTTTAGTACTTCCATTGTAAAAATTTCAGCAACCACTTTAAATTATTTATTTTTTAAATTATTACTTTCAATGTCTTCAACTTAAATGCGTCATTTATTATTTAAAAAAAAAGAATTTTTTTTTTCTACAGGAATGTGGAATACTTGAAGTATTGTCAGGTACAAAGCCTGCTTGTGTCGTACATAAAGAGTTTACCAACCAAACCTCCTCGTAGTCTAGATCAGTGGAAAAACTTACTGAACCATTTCGAATACGAAATGCCAACAGACCATTTCGCTTAACAACTCATAAAACGGAATTTGACATTAATAGCAAAACAGCTATTTGAACTGAATATAAATTGTCAGTGAATTTATAAAGAAAAAATTCAAAATATTTCTTAAAGTCATCACATATTCGACGAAAAAATTTGAATTTTAAAGCAATACATTCCAAATACCAAGTAAAGCCTGAGTCTATGCTCTTAAGGCGGCTAATATTATCATTTCTGTTACAGTACTGCTATTGTAATTTTAAAGTTAAGAACCATATTCAATATCATAAGATAAAAACAATTGAGAAACAGCCTGGGAATAAATGTGATATTTAAAAAAGACTCAAAAGTTTTATCACAGATCCTTAAATAAATCGACAATTTTGATAGCATACACCCCAATAGAATAAGAATGAGTAACCAATATACGTCAGCCAAACGACGTACACTTGCCTTTGCAGTAATTCAAAGAATAATTTCAGCTATGAAGACGTTTTAAATTGTCTTCCAACTGAGTAGATGGTGATGATTGATTTAGGGTTACGAAGAACGTAACATTAAATTATTCAAGTTGACTAATACAAACGTAAGGTCATTGATAAAAATGATGCATAAAAATTGGTGAATCATAATGTAGACTTGAGTAAATCTAGACGACAACGACCAATCATATTTGACATATTGAACTCTAGATGATCAGTATGGCTTAATAAAGGAAACCACAGAATACAAACAACCCAATTGTTTAAGATTCAAAATATGGAGGAAATGGTTCACTGTATCTAAATATT
>JXPQ01018589.1:10189-21133 GCA_001014675.1 Ephydra gracilis
TTTATTTTGAATTAACTTTGAAACTTGAATAAACTATGCACCAACATTTATATATTGTTGTTTTTTCAGTAAAACCTCAACAGAAAATAATTAGCATAGACTATTAAATACTCATAATGGATTCAGACAAGTTAATATCACTCGACAACTTCCATGTTAATCAATTAATGTATGAATATGAAGCACGGAATAGAATGAATGATCAAAGTCTTAAAAAAATAAATTAAAAGTCGGAAATCTAAAATTTTTACTAAAATAGCGGCAAAATGTGTTTTTTAAGAAATTGTACAGCCAATTACCTAACTCATGCATCAAAAAACTCTAATAAAACAAATTGATTTGCATTTTTATAGAAGTCATCAATGAAATTAGGAAAGTGTATATTAGTTTTGCACATACATTTGCAACCAGCAGAACCAGTATTGGAAGACCTACCGATATAATCGGATTGATGTATCCATGCATTTTCGNCTGTTCGCCCGTTCGACCTTCCCTCAGTAGTTAAAAACTAGAAAGAAGGACTCAAGCTAGATGAACGAAAATTGTTACACCTATTCTATAGTAAAATTCTATATCTAAGTTTGAATTTAGTTTAGATCCGCTCACGATTTCGGGTACCTCCAATACACCTATTTATTCAAAATTACAAGTGTAAGCCTGCTGCAGCCATGAGAATGAGAAATATTTTTGAATAAAATTGCAAAACTAAGCGTGTAGTCAGTAAACCTATAAAGGTCCAATGGAGGCTTTATGTAGAATTACCCAAAGTTGTCATTTTAATTTAACCAAATTTCATTATTAACTTAATGAATAAAAATAAATATGTGTACCAGAAATGGGCATTATTTGATGAAAATAAGAGGTAACTCCCTTACACCGATGTGGCCTCATTATAGGCTTTAATGCTGAATCATGTATAGTTATCATTTTAATTCTACGCAATTTTCGTATTCAGTGAATATAAGTAAATTCAATGGCTGTACGAAAAATGAACGTTATTGGATGAAAATTAGAGATATCTCCAGTGCATCTATGTAGTCCCAAAAGAGCTTTTACTGCAGAATTACGCATAGTTTCTATATAAATTCTTTGAAGTTTCAACAGTGAGTGGACATAAATATGATTTGTGTGTGCACCAAAAATGAGCATGATTCATTGAAACCAGATAACTATGTGGTACACGAACCAGAAATAAACATGATTATTTGAAATCACAACGAGGTCCACAAAAAGCGGTTAATACTACATTAGGCACGAAATTAATGCAGAATAATTTAAACTAATGTGTTTTTTCTTATTTAATAACCAAGCGACGTGTATTCAAGTGTTGGCCTATGCCCACTATGACCTTTTAACTTGTTCTCTTTTGCAATATAAGCCCTTGCTTCTACTGAGTGTCGAAGCCTTTCTCTAAGTGTTCCTTATAGGTTTGGGCAACGTGTCGTATGAGTATTAGGTAGTTTTCCAGTTAAGTTTATTTGGAGAGCAAATAAATTGGTTAAACATCGTCACAATAACAACAGTAAATCTGCAAGTGGGTTGTGAGTTTCATATTTATTCTAATAGCATTTAATTATAAATTTATCTTCAAATTTGAGGTCTAAGAAATGAGGATTCTATTTCATAATCTCATAGCATTTCTATCTGGCCAATTTTTTTATACTCGTTGCGAATCAACAGAACTACTTAGACCTCAAGCTTTCGAATTCCTATTTTAATTTTAACAAAGTGGAATAGAGTAAATTAAAGTTATTTATTTTTGTATTAATGTTTGCAGTTTTAAGCTCATTTCTTCATTACCTACACAAGTCCGCAAGTTCACTTTTGAGTTGTGAAAATTGTTTTGTGACATTGATGAGATCTTATATAAAAATTAGCTAGAATTCGAATAATATTGTTTCATGAATTCTCAAGTGTGTTTTTTTTCTTGACGGGTTTATATGGTTAGTGTACTACATTATGTTTGACTTGCTATTGTCGCGTGCACGCGACGTTCAGTAGTCATATAATTATAGCGAATTAAGAGATCTAGCGTTTATTTACAATACATTCTTCAGCCATAAATTATCTTTATGTTGGCCATCGTCTTCTTTTAACCATACGAAGGTCGGTTTCACTGTTAATTCTCAGTTGATATTTATTGTGCTGTACGCTTAATTTGCAGCCTCACAGTTGTGAACGATCAATAAAAAAGCAGCAAAATGGAAATTATAAAGCACAAAAAGAACAACCAACAACAAAAAGCTAATGATATTGATCAACAAAGCAAATTCGAGAGCAAATAAAAAATAAACAACGTAATGTTAAAACAAATTCGAATGACCGGCTAGTTTTGGCAGCTAATTTAGCACAACATCAAAAATTATAATATTTAATTAGTATATAAATTTTGATGTCAAATCGAGAAAACTGCAAAAAACTTCAACAAAAATAAAAACCAAATCTTACAAAAGTCATCAAAATAATCAATAAATTACATCAACAACAGTTTGCAAGAGCAACACGAGATAGAGAGTAACAAGACATGAGAGGAATAGCAAACAATAGTCAATTTTTTTTTTAATGAAAATAGCTTTATTATTTTTCAAAACTAAGAAATTAGTAATTAATTTTTCCACAACACTTTTACATGATCATTGCAATTTTCATTATGATTGTACAACATGAGGCATGAGTGTATCAACAAAACCCACCACATCAAGCCCATCGCCATCAAAATTACTAGAAACAATTAGAGAAGTGCTATTAACATATCGAGAATAGCAAATAATAACAAATATTTTTAAATGCATAAAGCTTTATTATTTTTTAAAATATTCAACGCACTTTTGCATTGCTGGAAACCATTTGTCATATCACTTTTTCCACTCCGCTTGAGCCCGCTCCAAAACATGGTTTCTTGAATGCTTCAATTGCTTCTTCGGCGAACGGCAATCATTGTCCACGCAGTTTAGCCTTGATATTCGAGCACAAAATGATGTCATTTTGCCGAATTGGCAGTGTACGAAGATTGAGTTATCTATTCGTTATTGTCAATGTTTAGAAATACAACAATTTGTATGAGAGCTCGCATTGCTATGATGGAAAATGGTTCGGGTTTGGTGTGTTTGGTTTTTGGGTATTTATTCAAAGACTTCAAGCAAACTAAACAGAATACTACCGACATTTCTTACATTTGCTTGAAGAAACAGCCAACCGTTTGCTTCGCAGTAGTTCGCGCACGAACAGCTTTTGTCTGATTTGACTCTGTTCCTCCATAGCTTATGTTGTTGGAAATAATAAAAGTATATAAAAAGGATTAACTTTATTTGAAGTTTAATAAATTGCAAAAAATATTTAAAAAATAGCCTACCACCACAATTTATTGGAATTATTTAAAATTTTTGGTTTGTAGAATATATTAAATCTCATCAAATATTTCTCACAGTGTGCTTTCATGTAGTTGACACAGACATACTGCGGCATTAATTGAGACACAAGATATTATAGCAATTTATTTATTTACATTTTAGAGATAAAATAATAATAAGAAAATAATGCTGCTATAGTTAAATTTTTGTTTTCATATTACAAGCGAGTGCTCATGTATTGCGTTTTACTATCTACTTGTCGCAAGTGCGATTGCAATAATGTGCATAAAGCGACATTGTGCTTGCAAAATACAAATGACAGCGCTTTAATAATCTATACAATAAAGCATAAATAAACAATTTATAATGGCAGATTAATTAAAAAAAAATTTAAAGCGCTTACTAAATGAAGCGTTTAACGAAAAGATTGCAGAAAAAACACAGGCGATCGCAAGCCAGCGAAGGCTGGCTAATGAGTTGACAAATTTCAGCAATGAACAAGGATTATTTCGTAGAATTGTAAAAACATTTTAACATGAATATTGATGAATACGAGCACTTAATTATATAACATATTAATCACCATTTATTGCTAAGGGAAAGTAATTTTTTTAATCGATAAAAACTTTATTTTCAATTATTTGCTCATTCATTTCGAATTAAAAAATAAATGTATTTTTGTTTCAAATATTTTGTAATTGAAAACGCTTAAAAACCTTTCTGCTATTTTTGACATTTTTTTCCATGCAAATAATATATTTGTATTTTTTACTTTTTATTTTTTCTCTTATTTTCCTATTCTTCGTTTTTCTTGCCTTTCGTTAATTTGCATATCACACCAACAACAATATCTATTAGAATAAGCAATGAACTTTTAAAAAATATTTTTCTTGTATTGTTCATAGTGTTAAGATAAAGCAATACGTCACTCTAATTGCTGTGCATACAACAAATAACAACAACAAGACTTTTTTGTTGTTGTTTTGGTGGTACCATGAATTGTAATAACAAATGAACTTGACATTTGCTCACTTAACTATTAGATATTCAAAAAAATAATGCAAATACAAAACCAAAAAGGTGTACATATTAAAAAAAACTTTTTTATAAATAAATAATGAATCTGAAAAATGTTTGAATCGCTCGAAACTATTGTTAAAAATAAATGTCCAACATAAAACGAAAATGGAAAACTAATTAAATATAAGAATAAACATTAAGCCGCTTGGGGTGTCACTTTCGCGAAGTCATCAATTTACAATCTAAAATTAGTTCCATTGCATGTCTTAAGTGATTTATCCTTTACGTCAACTGCTGGATGGATATTCGGAATAAAGTTTAGTAGAAATCACTGACTTCATAAAGTATTAAGTTTTAATTGCAACGTGTGATAGGACGTGTCCACTCTGGCAGGTCTGGTTCAGGTTTCTTCTTCTCCGACTACTATCGTTTAGTTGGTGACCAAACAAATTAAGAAAGCGCCGACGATTCAATATTGATCGCGACTTTACCGTATGCTTCATTCGAAAATGAACAGATCTTGAAATTGCTCATGCTTAAGTGCCGTACAGTTGCAGCGGCATTAGGACTGACTTGTACATGCTGATTTATATTTTGCAAGAGAGCGCTCTTTTACTCGACTACGCAGAGTCACAGCTGCTTCCAGACTTCCGGATGAATGTTTTTGTAGATATTCATGTGGGAGCTTGGTTGGCTAAATTCCTTACCTTGATCCCTATTTGAAACTTGAGCATATGCATTTTGAATACTGCAAAGTTGCATTGACATGTTCTTAACAATAAAAATGTTGCGTAAGCAGCCTAATATCAACACTGCGTCTAGCAACATATGTTGCGGGTTTATCAATCTTGACATCACTACAATTTGAACGTTGCTTTAATAGGAAGACCTCCAAGAACGTAACGTTGGGGCCCACTCGATGTGATGTGAAGATTGGTAATAGTAAGAAATATTTTGCTTGATGCATAAAAATTTTCGTCAATCAGAACTGCCGACAATAGCATGTTTGTGAAACATTTTTGTTGATGTGAGCATGTCAATGCAACATTTTTTGTTGCTTAGCACTGTAAACATCCCAATCAGAGCAGAAGCTGAATTTACATGATGTTGAAGTCGAATTGATGAGCCAACTTCAGCATTTCTTTCCAAGAAGGAGTTGATTGAAAAGTTAAGCCAAACTTTATTTTGCCCTTTGTTTACAATTCAAATTTGCAAAAATAACGAAATTAAAAGAAAATGAATTTAATTTCAAATAAAAATTTTAGACAAAATTAGTTTAAAATACTGGCATTTGCATATATTATAGAAAATATTGGCCTTAGCAAAAAACAGGATGGTGCAACTCTCTGTTGCTTTGTCGAAACACGTTCTGTGGCAGCGAACAAACTGGGAATTCTAAGATTTTGACAATGCCATAATTTATTGAATAAACAAGTTGCAAGCTATCTTCTGTGCGAAATGGCATTACGCTGTGAAAAGGCTTTCGGGATCACATTACCTCTTTACAGAATATTCACAAGTGGTATAATGAGTTCTAGAGAGTCTTGTAGAGAAGCTCATGTCTAATAGGGAAAGTATTTCCATGTGGTCGGTACTTGAAAACCGGCCAAAGGGTTTTTTAGGTCCATCTCTGGTAGTTTAGCCACATGATTAGGATAGCTGCAGGTTATTTTGAGTGATGAAATGTGTTTGAGACTTGTCTAATCTTGAATGATAGCGAAAAAAATAAATTTTTGATTTTTAAGGACCGTTGTGTAGCTTGTATAAGATTTGGCTTTATGACTAGGGAATAATAGAATTCGATTCTTAGTAAGGATCCCGAAACAACCGATCAATCGAATAGATATCGTGCCAAAACCGAGGTGAGACCGAAAAGTCACGCCAAAGTCGTAGATAATGAGTGTGACAGTTAATGAGAGGAAAGAAAAATACTCACTGAAAATATCAAAGATTTAAGCTTTCTGTNAGTGCTGCATTCCAGGCATTAATTGAGGATGCATAGATAATGAGTATGACAGTTAATGAGAGGAAAGAAAAATACTCACTGAAAATATCAAAGATTTAAGCTTTCTGTAAAGGAAACTTAAAGTTTCAAATGGTTATAAAATTTGTCTACCGATACTGCAGCGTAACCAAAAATGTAAATAGCAGTATGGAAATCAAACGTAGAATTAATTAGTCTTACAATCAGGTTTTACTATGGGTATATACGTAAATTAAATAAAAGTGCACTCTCGACCAAGACTAGCATATAACTGCTAAACGGCTCTGCAATATTGATGGTACGAGATGTTATGAGCATGATTTCGGTGATTTCCATATGAAAATCATACCTAGCATATCAGACCCTCACGGTAATAATGGCTTATAGCGCATGCGGGGAAATCACGCGTGACATTAACGATAGTTAATGACACAGTCAAGTGTCTGGATAAGACCGAATCAACTCGTACACTGTTTGATTTCTAAGCGAGCGAAGTCAGTCATAGGAGGGAAGACCGAACGTGTGTTAGTTATAAAAATATTTAATTGACACCAGACACCGCAAAATATGCAAAACTGTTGTTGTAAAATTCTTGAGGTCCAGAGCTGCAACCTGTTAAGTACAAGTGGTATCTTATTTCTTTATTTTTGACTATCTATATACTCTTAAAATCATAAATTTTTATAGCTGTCTTCAGTAGACAGCTAGACCAATAAAATTGTGCGGTGGATTCCGGTTTAACGAGATTAAAAAAAAATTATCTTGTAATAAAATTATTGATCATTGAAATTNTAATAAAATTTTTGATCATTGAAATTATAATAAATTGCAAAAGAAGCTTAAAAAAGAATTGCCAAGTTTTACCCGGACTCCTCGGTTGAAGTACATAAATTATTTGGCGCGTGTCAAACATGCTCGTGACAACAATACGCAGTGCATAATGGCACTTAAAACGCACAACATAATAATTTGTTTGTTTATCTTTAAAAGCTCGCTGAGAAACCGAAAGCAAACGAAATGATAATTGTAAAAAATTACCAAACAAACAAGAAGGAAAAACACAAGTCACATTAATTTTGCTCGCAAACAAAATGCGATAAAAAAGAATAAATAAATATACTGCGAAGATAACATCGCACACAGCGAAGAGTATTCGAGAAAAGCGCTCAAGCCACAGCATGACACACAAGCACAGTTATACATTTTTGCAAAACATACACACATGCACAGAGAAATAAGCTAGCATGCCAACACTGCCATGGCAACGTTTTGAGATTTTTTTCAATTTGCTCTTTCAGGCATGCTCGCTGGTTGCTCTGCGCGCAGCAAAAACAACTTGTTGCTGGTTTTGGATAACAGTGACTAGCAATGTGCGAGTGTGTTAGGCGAGTGAGAGCGTACGACGCTGTGTGAGCGAATGAGCGTGTTTTTGTGTTATATTCACCACACGGTGCTGTGACGTTATGGCAGTGCTTTTGCTTGCATTTGTTTTCTGTTTGTTTATTTTATTGTTGCGGTTATTGTTGTTGTTGCTGGATTTTCCATGCAATATGTGCGCACTTTCATTTGTGTTACTGACATTGATTCTTGTTGGTGGCGGTTGTGCCACAACAATCTTTTCAATGACATTTTCAATAGGGCAACGAGCTAAACGCCGCTTAATCGCCATACCATGGGTATTGCGCTAACAGTAGCAACGCCGTTGTTAAATACTTTTTATGTCACTTTTATTATTTTTCTTGCTTGTTGGCATAGAACCTACCGCTTTTATTTTGTGTAGACATATAAGCACAAGGCGTAACATGAAAGAAAATTTTCGAAGCAAAATATGAAAAAAGGGACTAAAATTATAAAAGCACTCAAGTTGTTTGCCGTTGCTGGTGCTACTGTTGCTTCCTCTGCTTTGGTTATTTCATTGCTTATTTGTTGTAAATCGCCCATTCCTTGTACTTGGCTTTATCAAGGTCGTCACTTGACGTCGTCGTTATTGAATTTTTTTTTTCGTCATTTTTATGCAGAGTTGTTTGGTGCCTTAGTTTTTTTTTTTAAATAATATTTTGCAGTATTCTTGTTCTTATTCGGGTTTTCGTTTGGCTGTTATTCGTTGCACGACCAACGCTGCTAGTTTTTTATTTATTCATTTATTTATTTATTTATGTTTTTTTGTGAAAAACACCATGTCGTTCAATAAAATTATAGTATCCTTGACGCAGCTTGTGCTGCGCTGCTTTTTGTCTTGCTGTTACCCCGTCAGTAGTCATAATTTCACGATAAAAAAAACTGTCAAAAAAAAAAAAAAAAAAAAAAAANCAGTAGTCATAATTTCACGATAAAAAAAACTGTCAAAAAAAAAAAAAAAACATAAAAATCCAATTCTTTTGGTCTTTCAGAAATTCCTTCTGCACATGCTATGTAACGTGTTTGCGCCTTGTACTGATTTTATTTCATTTTCTAGTTTATAATTTAAATTTTTTCTAGTTCTTGTGCTCGCTTGCTGTTATTGTTGTAATTGCGTTGCTGTTAAATATTCTGACAGGTTCCTCTGAATTTACGCATTTTATAACATAAAGCCAAGCTACTTTATTTATTGCTTATTATTATTGAAGCCTTTGTTCACGCTGACTGCCTGCCTGCGTTTGCAGGAAAAAAATTGCACTCAGATCCAGTTGCGCTAAGTTAGTCAATTAATAACGATTTGCTGTACTTTGGACTTTTCTGGAATGTTTATATCAATAGTTATTCTGGTATGCTTTTTTGTTCGCACATGCATTTTGCAGCTGTTGCTGCATGGATTTATGCTGATTTACGAAAATAAATTTGTACAACCCTGATCAAAACATTACCAGAATTTATTGAGGAAATTGAAAATGGAAATCGATATTGTTCCCTTCAAAGTGCTCCCCATCGGCTGCAACGCACTTATGCTAATGCTTGATTCAAAACTTGAAACCATCCAACCAGAGGCATCTTCGATTTTTCCATGATACCATCGCTGGTGTTGAATATCACGGTCGTCGTCGGACATAAAGGATATCGCGCTCTTATAGAAAATGCTGATCAGCTGCACGAATGATTTTTTAAATCATCGCGTTGAAAAAGTCACAGAGTAGTGAATTACCTCGTCTGAAAAGCTGTTTGGCATCCGAAAGCTTATTGACGTTAGCTCTAAACTTCGTAACATATTGAGCGTTTCTGTATGTTATTTCGGAAAGCCTCATGTAGTTATCTGACGGCAGCCTGCGAGTGATGCAAAGATTATGCGTGTCGATTTGCTGCTACTTCGTCAGAAAGCCAAGTTTCTGTGCAGTGCGCAAATCTTGTCGGTATTCGTTATCGGCACCGCTAAAATCTGCTTAATTGTTTTCAAATCTAATTCTATTACTGCTGTGTTTAAAAAATCTGTTTCGCTCAATACAGATGGAACTTTGCCTCACATTTTTGGTTAAGACTTAGTCATCCTATTCCACAATTTAGAGAGGTGAAATGGACGACTGTCATCGTTGGTTACGTATCAATGCAGAACATTTTTTAGGTCCAAGAAAGCCGAAGTGTTTTGTAGTAAGTTTGTAATATGCTATCTTTGTGCCATTGCGTCCAAATGCGGCACCTAGCATTCGAATNACACATATCAAAACTTTCTGTCTGACTGTTCGTTGGAATGTTATGTAATATTGTGAGCTCCTGTTTCATCTATGGTTAGGCAAGGAAGCAAAAAATGGGATTCTCCTGGCGAAGCAGTACCTTAAGTTTTATTGGCACAGTTTCAATATGCTGTCTTGGTTCATTCCTTAACCAACTACATTATACCCTAAATAGCTGATATTTGGAACTGAAAAAAATTTCTGATGATGATGAACAGCCAACGTTTAATCATTGCCAATTGCAAATTTTCAAAGCCATTTTTGTCGTTTGATTTCAAGCAAATTCTTCTTTATTTTACGAAAATTATTATTTATATTTATTTATATTATTTTATTTTTATGGAAATACCTAAAATCTGGCAGCATCATTATAAAGCTTGAATTTTTTTTTTAGCATAAATGCTCACCCAACGTTTCGATGTACAAGTGCTATTTGTATTCAGTCGGTTAAGACAATCAATTTCGACAAAAAATGTTAATTTCAGGAGGCGAGTGTGTCACTGAACTCAGTTATTCGTACGGCGCTAAAGCACCTTCAACAGCCACAGTTAATCGCTGGTAAAGTGAATTCATGCCGAGTCGTAGTTCGGTCGCCGACGAATTACGTGAATGTCGTGGAAAATCGGTTGTTTTGCCGCCTAACGACGATGCACTGTGTGCAAGATTGTCATTTGACATAGCCTGAGATAGCGGCATTCTTGTATATCAGTTCGACTTCAAAAATATGAAAACTTTTTTATAACGGAAATTTGCACGCGTTTGCTACTTCATAGCGTCTTAACCCTCCTAAAAATGGCTAATCCCCATTAATGCATAAAAAAAAACGTATAAAAAATTTTGAAATAAAATGGAGCGCACGTGTTTGAACGTGTTTCAAGCCATGGCAGACGATGAGTCATGGTTACATGCTATGCGCTGGAAATAAAACAGCAACACTAAGTCGAGTTAT
>JXPQ01018603.1:0-10334 GCA_001014675.1 Ephydra gracilis
CTTTAGCTGCCGTACGCAACTATATAGCCAAAAGAGCAACAACAAAAATATAAACAAGTCTAGTGTTGATTTCGTAAACAAAAAACAGCTGATATGTTAGCAGAATTTGTTGTTTGCTCTTCACTATCAAATAAAAACAAATGCCGGCAATTCCATAAACACAATTCATGTTGATTATGAAAAAACAATTACAACATTATGCGCAGGCGTTGTGCATACATTAGTAGCACACTGTCAAAGTAATTGTAAAACATGTATAGCTAGCATTTGTTGTGCATACTACTGCTGCCATTTGGGAACACAACATATGGGAAACGCAGAAAATCGATAATTCAAATGGAAAAAGATTTTCTCAAAGCGCAAGTTAAACTTCAAGCGTTACGAAATTTACTCAAAACAAATTTCTCGAAGCACTGTGATTTGGATATTGTAACGGATTATTGTTGCAGCGGCACAAAAATAAGAAATCATAACAAAAATCTTAATTTTTTAAACGAAAATTGTTGAGAAATCACTGCCAGGCCAAGGGCGCTGTGTAAATATTAATGCCTTAGCATTTGCATGAGAAGCAAACGCTATGACGGCATGAAAAATTAATAAATTGCGCAGCATTTAAACCATATTAAAGGACTACTCACTCGATAAAAGCCGTTGTTTCAACGCCTAGACATGACAAGGCCACCAAACGACGCATCGGGTTTAGGCTACTCATATCACTTACCATCTGGCGGCCTATGGCTACGTTTTCGCAATTCACTCGCTCAGTTTAGTGACTTATTCAGCGAATTCAATAAATACATTGCGCCAGCCTATCACCATGACCGCTGCGAACGCTCGGTGCACATGCGTTTGTATTCCATGCACAAGCGCGACCTAGTCATGGTGTTCTTGGGCTTTTTCACATGTTTCGGTTTGGGTATTATCATAGGTTTGACGGGTCCACCCATTACCAGCACAACAGAAATTACAGCAAAGAGCATACTCGCGAACACGACACAAGCGAATAATCACAAGGTGCTGGCGACAGGCCCTTTCGCCATGAAGTCGCCACTTATGACAACGTACTCCCAGCAGCTCTGGCTGATCGCTGGTCTCTCAACGAACAATAATGATGGTTCGTAAAGAGCGTCAATTGAGTTTTGTGCATTTAATACTTAGTGTTCGCATTACAGATGAGAAATACGACAAAAGCTTTCAGGTCAGCGTGTCGATTGACGGTATAACTGCGCAGCACAAGCCGCAAAATATCATTATGGCACGCAATCGGACGCGCCATTTGGTTTGCGAGCGCAACAACTGCGAGGAGTTCACGGTGCTGCACTTGGGCTTTCTGGATTTTGCGCATTACATTATCACTGTGCGTTTCTATGGTTTGGAAAGTTTTCACCAGCGCTACAACATAAAGGGCATTACATTCTATGTGAGCGATTTGGCCCTTGCAGGGCATTTACTCATTTCAAAATTTGATTTTATCTGCATTGCAGTTCAAGACGTATAGTCCAGAGTTTACGCAAATTGAGATCTGGTTCCGTTTCATATTTTTGCTGTTCACATTCATTGTAATCGTAAGTTTGCTTGTAATGCCGTCTGTGCGCTTTTTATTGAATTTTGTTTTAGTGTTGGTATGCGCACACATTGCGCAAGTATCCAATGTACGATTGGTCCATAGAGCAAAAGTGGATGTCGCTGTTACTACCGTTGTTGCTGCTTTACGATAGTGAGTATGAATTAATTTCACTGCAATGGCCAGTACTGAGCATGGGACTTACTGTGTACTTTGAAAATTAATTTAATAACCGCTCATCGNTTTTCACTGCAATGACCAGTACTGAGCATGGGACTTACTATGAACTTTGAAAATTAATTTAATAACCGCTCATCGTCCGTTATGGATTGGGTGTTAAATGGCTGCCTCTTAGAGACACATTCATAGAATCGAAACGTAAAAAATCCGTTTGAGCGATGTACGTCCATCCATCAGTCTGTCTGTAGTTAAGTCTGCCCGTGATCACGATTGGGGACTGGTTTGCATGTGTATTTAGTGAAAAGTGAGGTCAATTTTGTAAATGCGCCAATTCAGTCGATAATTTCACTTACTTACTTTGGGCCCGGGCAGTCAGTTCCAGGCAAATGTAAATCTTATTTTCTCAGTTAATAAACACTGATTACTATACTGTTTTATTTTTTGGGCTACCGCAAGAGCATTATGAAGCATTAAAAAATTTTCATGATTTTCTAAAGTTTGAGCGAAAACAGACGATTCTGGCGCCACCTAAAGGCCTGTTGTTGCCAAGCCGACTAATATTCCGTTTCACAGCATCCTCATCAATGCAAGCACTTCAAAATTTGTATTCAGAAGTAAATCGTCGATATTGCAAATAAAATCTGGTCCAGCATTTTCCATGCCTCACGTGCACCCTTTTCTCTAATTTCATTAAAATACGATTAATAATAGAAAGGCGTAACTAAGTTATTGGCCTGATAGTTTGGAATAACAGTAACAATGGCTTTACATTTTTTTATATTTTTTGTATTTTTTTTTGCAATTGGAAAAAGAATGTGTTAGGCCTTATGCACCGCCATGTATGAGACAACTGCTTGGTTACGTTGGACGCCTAAGTAAACAGCTTATCGACTAAATTTTCCTTTTTGATTTTGAAATCTAATATATATATAATGGAATGAAAAATGACGCAACTTAATGCTATAGATTTTCACCGACGGTTGCATCGACTTTTTTTTGAGTTGTCCATTAAAATGCTTTAAATTGTAGATCCCGTTTTCCCGATGATATTTTTATTGAACTCCTGCTTTCCGGGCATATTGGATGCTGTATTTCAGGAATTCATGCATCTTTTAATTTATTCGTTGCTGAAATCACTTTTTATAATTTGAAGCATAAATGAACAGTGGACAAAGTACTTTACTGTAAAAGAAAGCAAATATATATTTAAAAAAAAAAAAGGTATTCAAACGATGAACGGCTGATGCGTATTGTGAAGTAGGTTTTTCGAGACGGTTAGATATATTCTTTGTTGTTCTTGTTGTTTTGTTTTGAGAATGTTAATTAAAATGCTGTAAATTGCAGATCCGTTTTTCCCGATGATATTTTTGATGAACTCCTGGTTTCCGGGCATGTTGGATGCTGTATTCCAGGCGACATTTCTGTGCGCCTTGCTGATGTTTTGGCTGTGCATTTACCATGGCCTGCGCCAGAATGAACGTAACTTTGTGAAATTCTATTTGCCGAAAATAATTGTGGTGCTGCCTATATGGCTCTGTGCCATTGTGCTAGCCACATGGGAGAAATGCAATGAACTCAGAGATCCCACATACAGTCATTTCGTCGATACGAAAAATTACAACGTACAACGTCAATTGTTTCTTTAAAGATTAACATTAACATATTTCGATTGCAGGGATTCAAACTATTTTTTTACATTGCCTGCTGCATGTATGTGCTGTACTTATCGCTGTTGCTGCTGCGCGCATACACGGAGCTGCGTTCAATGCCATTTTTTGGTACGCCATTCGGATATAGTTTTAATTTTAATCTATTAAATTTTGTGCGCGATTTTAGACATGCGCTTGAAGTTTCTTACGCTGCTGATGTTGTTTGTGCTGGTTATATCAATTGCGGTGACAACTAATCGCTTTGGTTTTGGCATTTTGGAAGATAACTTTGTAGCCTCGTTGAACACCACCTATCATAGCTCTGCGCAGTTTATGTGCTTCTACGGCTTACTGAATTTTTATTTATACACAATGGCATACGTCTATGCGCCCAATGGTCGTTATTCACAAGGTAATTCGAATGAATATTTTGAAATCTTCTATAGTTGATGAATGTTTGTTCTTGGTACGCCTTAGCGGAAATTTCGGTTACGAAAGATAATCCAGCGTTTTCGATGATCAACGACTCGGATGAAGAGGTGGTGTATGGCTCTGAGGATGAATCACGTCGTCCACTCACAGTTGGCGGCAAGAATGATTACGATAGCGATTAAGTTACACATACGCATGTATATTAATTAATGTTCATTTGTCTTACCTATACATATGTATAAGTTTACTGCTGTATTACTTTGTATACCTATACACTAGTCAATTCATTCTAATACTTGTGCATACGTTTTAATATTATTTTATTATTTGTATAGTGTTTAATTCGAACAATTTTAAACAAGCCAATAATAAATGTATGACATAATAAAATTAGTTATATTTTTTATTTTTTCGTTTATATATGATTATTCTTATGCACAATTTATATAATATAGAAAATAATTACTATTAAGTAAAGTACTCCAGTACATGATTGGCTAATACTACCAGCGCCAGTCTTAATTGTTTCTTGCTATTTGGTTTCAGTTACAGATTCTTGTTCTTGCCCGAAGTGCCGTATAAGGCGTCTACGCGTTTGTGTTGAACTCTTAGCAGCTTAGTATACCGACTTAACCACCTCATAATTGGGAATTTCGAAAAAATCCAACCCGAAATGATAGCTACAGAGCTAGTAGCGCATTAGCTCATCAGGCTACTATTTATTAGAATAAGTCATCAATAGAAAATAAGCTACAATATGTATTAAAATTAACGCACATACGCTTTAAATTTAAGCTATACAAAATCACGGGAGACATGATATGGTACGCTGAAGTTATGGTTATGAGATACGTATGCAGAGTCGTCTAAACGTCTCCAAGCAGCTTACGTCTACCTTTTAAAAAATGGCAAATCAATTAAGACTAGTCTATGTGAATAAGTTTGTAAACGCACATCCCACGGCTATTGCAGACAAACCACGCATAGCAACAATGGGATATGCTTTTGATATAAATATTATACGAGGGGCTCCCTAACACAGCACTGCATTCTAATGAAAGACGAACAAGACACGTATGGAATATTTTCGAAGAATACTTCAATGGTTTAGTGCAACGTTTGGTCAAGGACAGAATGCCATATGACCTAGCAACAACTATGTTGACATGTTCAACAACTGAGAGTCCATCATTGCCCCCAGATCATTGAATAAGTAACCGCTACAAGCGCCATATTACTAATTAAATAAGACGAAACCAGCAGAACTACTATAATAAACGAATTCACCTGGCATTTCGAGCAAGCGACACGAAATTGGGATTACACTACTTACAAAATGAGTGAGATTGTCTTGCAACAAACTACATAAGGTAGAATAGACAAGTGGAATAAATAATTAGACATCAGCATAAATAATAATATTCGAATAAGAAATTACTGCTGGGGGGTCAAATAGAAGTGCATCCAAGTAACTACCCTGTGGCACAACAGAAGAGACATGAACCGATGATAAATAACTGTTGAAATATTAACGATAGATAGGTTGGATCTAGGATATCAATAGATGGGCGAACCCATTTTCTGACGTTTTGAGAGGGGCATAACCTAACTCACCGAATCGAAAGCTTTGGTAGAGTCATGTTAATAACGCCTCTGTGCCCATATTTCGAGTAGTTTCACGAAATTTCGGAAAAACTCGAGAAAATGTGTCAATTTAGAGCGACGAGACATAAACCCATGTTGTTACGGAGATAGTAACTGCGGCGCCCTTGGAATCTTTTCTGTGAATTGACAAAATAAAAACATTTTTCCGAACAAAAGCAAAATTCGCGAAGCCGAATTCGTGAAGCCGATATCTTATGAGAGTGCAAAGAAAAGTTTAAGAAGGATATGTAATTTAATCAATGAATGAAATCAATGAAATATTGAGTAAATAAATATTCAGCTTGGGAATATTATATAAATAATAACGATTCACCCCAATAGTTTTGGCATGGTTTGAATAATAAAATTTGGAATTATTGGAAGAAGCCAAAAGGGAACTGCGAGACTTATTTGAAGGAGAAATTCTAGATTTAATGTTGATAAAATTATAACAAGCTTTAGAATTAGTTTTCGCATTTAATGTAACCTTCCGGAGATAATTCTACCTAAAATATATTAATTAAAATTTTGAGATTTATAGCGAAACCTGATTTTTGCACAGTAGATTCTTTTCTTCCGTACTGCAATGCTTGGTTGGGAGTTAAACACTTTACAAGCTAGTACCCACTCATCCCCATGAGCGATATGAGCTAGCCAATGGAGCTAAAACAGCTTTGTAAACATGGCAAACGATAATAGCTCAGCCAGCCCGAATCGAATGAACATTTTAAAATTTTAATTAATGCAAATAAAAAATGCATTTTCTGTATCCAACATACGACATAAATGCATCGGTTGTGCCATTCGCAAATATCTTACAAAGGTATTTCGTAAAAGTTCATAGTTGAGCTGTTTATACCAGAACGGGAAAGAGTGTTTTACTCAATACATATGATTTCGAGACTGATGTTATTTATGGTTACGCTAAAGCCGCAGTGCACAAAGTGGTCAAACTTCTGGAGCTAATTCTACATTAGTATCAAAGGACGTTAAAAAATGATTTTTTCTTATTCTCGCGTCTCAATGCCCACATTGTCGGATACTCGAGAGGCATCAAGCGAATTGATGATTCTGAATACGGTTTGAAGCTCTTTGTACATGAAAAACCTTAATTTAGTCATCGACAGGTGACAATAGGTGAAACATGTCTTCATCGCATCACACCAGAATCAAAATAACCGTCACATGAGTGGACAGCATTTGGTGAACTAACTGAAAAGCATGCCAGGATGCACGAGTGGGATGGCAAGTCTATGACATCAGTATTTTGGGATGCATATGATATTATAATCACTGATTATCTTAGTAATGGAAAAACTATCAACAGCGATTATTGCATAGTGTTATTGGAACGTTTGAAGGATGAAATCGCAGAAAACATCCCCATTTGAAGAAGGCTGCTTGATTAGGAAAATTCACAATGGCAAAATTGCATGAATTGATCTTTGAATTGCTTCCGCATCGATCATATTCGTCAGATCTGTCACCCAGTAACCTTTTCCTTTTCTCAGTTCTCAATAGAATGCTCGTTGGAAAGAAAAATTGTGCGCCGATAAAGACGTAAATACCGAAAGATCTTAGGCCTATTTTGAGGCTTACCATTAATCGTTCTATTGAGCTGGTATCGCAAATTAGCCTCATCGTTAAAATGACTGTATCGCGCTCGAACTATAATGCATTATATTGAATAATTTAAACAAATTTTATAAAAACCTTTTTTTGTTGCTATGTTAGGCTATGAGCCGAACTGTTAATATTATATAAAGTAAAACACATTTGTTTTTTTTTAGGAAATTTCATAATTTTTGTAATTGAATTATTCGCTATAACACTCGTTAATATTATTTGGAAACAACAACGACAATAATTAAGTAATTACGATGCCATGCATCAGAGATGAAAAGTGTGTTGAAACTTAATTAATGTGGAAGGTTTGGCACATTCCGTCGAGCGTTTTTTAAGCAAGCTCCATGTGGGCTAGGAAATATATGCAAGGTAGTAGTTTTAAAAATTGTAAGAAGATGCTAAGTATCATAACTAGTCCATATAAAGCGTTGTTGTAATTATCTGGCAAAGCTTATGGAACTAGCTAAGATGCATCCTCTGAACACTAAGCGAACTAGTCCAAACTTTGCTGCAGAAGAAAGGTTTGTGTTATAAATGACAAAGCTTCTTATTAAATCTAAATATTTCTTAGACATGGACATGAGCAACGAAAATATTTAAGATTGGCTGTGCTATGCAAATAGCAGTGATTTCGTTAGAAAAGTCACTGGTTACTAAGCCTACTCTTATGTTCTAGATTTAATTTTCTTTAGAAGGTCTGTATGGCAGGAACGCCTTATGAATGAAATGAGCATCTTGTAGGGAATAGCTTTCACAAAATCTTGGCATATTTATATCTTGAGGACGTCAAGGCAGTGTTCTGTGTTCAGATTTGTCTATCGTCAAGAGTAAGTTAAATTTAACGTGTGCGGGATGACACGCTTTTCCTTTTTTCGCATACTTGTTTCAGAAAGGTCGGAATGTACACTTGAAGTATGATTCGGAGAGTGGAGAATAGTCGTCTACGGGTAATAATCAAAATATTCCTTTCGAAGCAATCCGATTAAATAATTTAACTAAGCAGTCACTTAGACAGTACACGCGCATGGTGTCAACACATTGAAGCAATGGATAATACACCATCAATCGTAGTAAAATATAAAATACAATATAAACATATATGGTTTTCAATTTTTGCAGAACACAGGTGCATAAATTGTTGAGCTAATGCACAGTTCATAAATGAAAAAACCAGTACCATGACTTGCACACCCTGGTCTGTCAAAATTAAAATCAAGCATAGAAATCTAAATTTTTTTGATGTTTTAGTATTTTAAGAGTTTAATTAAAATTAATGTGAACTACTTTAACAATATAAACTAATTGGCAAGACTAAGAACAACTAGCGATTAAAGCGGTAAATTTATACAGCATGAATTTTCATAACCAAATAATACACCAATGTTGTGGCCATGAACTGGAGGAAACTCTGCTCTTATTATACTCGGAAACTCAGTATGCAATAATGTAAGACAGGTTTGGCTATTAAGATCTTAAAATTTATTCTAATTTACACAAAAAGAAAACTCGCTAAAGAAAACGAAGTTGAAATAGAAAAATTTAGTTCATGTTGTTGGAAATGGTTAGAGGATATTTCTTGATTATGTATTCTTAGCTGTTAGGTATGCAAAATCCGTAACACCAACATCACGGATACTCGCATTGAATAATTTATTTGATCATGAATGAAGATGATGCATATGCCATTAAAATAAGTATTAATAATCAATGATATATGATTAGGCCAGTATTTATATGGGCCGTGCCGAACTTGGCTATGGTAATAGTTCATCCTTAATAAATGTTTGGAATTATTGTTTACTACATTACTTATTTATTTATTTTTTCTGTGAGAGCGCAAAATTAGACAAGTTTTGCAATACCTAAACCACGATTCCACACACGTGGGATGTACTGAGTGGATACCCTGCCATCATCATTGCAGAAATACTAAACGAAAATGAAGTGTAACATGGTTGAGCAAAATTTATGCTCATGCTATGCTTTACTTACAGAATTAGCAATAATATAAAATACTATAACTAGTTTATGCTTTTAAAAGAGTATAAGTAAAGGATTTAGCAAATATTTGCAGAAGCTCCACATTTTTACCGCGTAATTTTGAAAAAACGTTAATTCGCGTGCACTAGTTCAAAGTTCAAAGTAAGCGCTGGAATATTGTTGTGTATACTAGTTTTTCGGCTGGTGTAATCATGTTCCAGCGACACTTATACACCACTGCTTGCTGTTGCATGCTTAAATTCACCTTTTGCGGATCTTACCATGCGCATTTGCTTGTGCTTTATTTTTTTTAGTCACTTTAAATTAACACTTTGGCTTATGCTTAATGCATTTTCTTTTAAGCCAACACAACAAAATTGATTTCAGTTTTAGTTGGACTGTTCTGCACGATGTTGGTGTTTTATATTTGGGAGCGGCATAATTGAACAGCATGTCTTCTACAAAATAAATTGTGAACACAGTGTTTGCTGGATATAAATTTTGCTTATATTTTAATGTCAATTAAAACTAATACATATTTGTAAAACAATAAAAAAAGTGAAATGTTAAATTTTTGTTGTCAAATGGTACGATATTAAATTAAACGTATAAATTCAAAATTTTTATGCAAAATTCTTAGTGTGAAATGCAAGCAATTCTTGGCAAAAATTAATAAGCTAAAAGTTTGTGTTGTGCAAGATCAATGAGATTTCATTCTTAATTTTGTTTGATTCAAAACAAATCTAAAAGTGATTGCTTGAAGTAATCCTTTCTTTCTATTTCTGTTTCCTCAACTAAGTAGCTGCAATTGCAATTTATCATACGATTTTCATACCGTGTGTGTGACCTTTTGTGTTTGCCGCGACAGCCGCAGCAGCTAAAATTAAAAAAAAAACTCAGCTTCAATAACACCAACAACAAGCAGAGATCAACATCAAACAATCAGTGTTGCAGCAATAAGAACACAAGCAAATTATTACCATTGCGCATATTCAACAGGTAAGTGCAATTGCAGGCTGCAAAAGAGTGAATTCATTCGGTTGTGAGTTTTCTCAAGCGAAAAATTCTATATCAATTGATGATTTATAATTAAATATGAATGTCATTTGGAGGCAGAATGAAAATTGAAGTGCTCTTGTGGTGAATTCATGCGGCACTGTGTTGCATATTATGCTTGATCGCTACTTTTTCAGTGGGTTATGGCATTTGAGTTTAATAATCTGCAACCAACGAGATTTTATTATTACTTTTTTTTTTTT
>JXPQ01018634.1:5601-21454 GCA_001014675.1 Ephydra gracilis
GAAATTTGATACACATGTTCTTGGAAAAAGTTTAAATCCCCTTTTGAAATTGTTTAAGATCCTACACCTACACATACACCTATTTATACACATATTTATTTAAAAATACGGGCAAAAGAGTGCTGCAGCCGTTAAAATTTGAAAATTAAGCGGACATGATTTGATGAAAATCAGGGGTACCTTCAGTTCATCTACGTGGTCTCAATAGCGGTTTTAATGCTGAATTATGCACAGTTATCATTTGAATTCTAGGAAATTTGAGTATAGAGTGAAAATGAATGCAATCAATGTGTGCACCAAACATGGGATTGATTCGATGGAAATTAGATAAACCTCCTGTACACCAATGCGGGCCCACTAGGGGATTAACTGCTTAATCATGTTTAAGTTACATTCAAAGTTAGAAAAATTCCAGGAATTTGGTACACATATTCTATGGAAAAATTTTAGATCTTAGTTTGAATATGGTTAATATTTCTGGTACGTCCACAACCATTATTTATTCAAAATTACGGGGGTAAACGAACAGCAGCCAATAAANATGGATATTTTTTTAATTTAAGTAGATAATCAAGGCATGCTGTTCTAAAAATTAATATGATTGAACAAAAATCAGGGGTAGCTTCAATACATATATTAAGGTTCAATACTTAATTATTTATTTATATTTTTTTAATTCTACTAAATTACATTATTCAGGGAAAATAAATATAACCGATGTGTGTACTAAACATTCGATAAAATGTGGTCTCAAAATAAGCCGTAAACTGCATTTCGCATAGTTATCACCTCAACTCTAATATTCAAATTTTAATATTCAGTAAATATAAATGTAATCAATGTAAATATCAATAATGGTATTGAGAGAATAAAATTCTGAGGTATCAATTGCTGTATTGTATGAACATAAATATAATCCAATATGTATACCAAAAAAAAGGCTTGATTGCATGAAAAGGATACCTCCGGTACACGAATGCGCCCAGCAGAATCAACAAAAAAACTTAGTGCTATCAGTAACTTTAAATATAATTTATTTTTGTAGAAAAAAGGAATATAATTCGTTAAGCACTACATTACTCAAATCAATACAGAATTAAACTAGTGTGTTGTGTCTTATTTAATAATCAAGTGATGTGTATAATACTGTCGGCCTAAGCTGACTGTACTCCTTTTTTTTTTATTTAATACTACTCAAATTAAAACTCAATTAACTAATACTAAGTAAATAAGTTATACATAGCTGAATTCAGAAAAGGAAACTGTGGAATTTCATTCATTCATTCAGGTTTATCTTGCATGTTTTTCCATTACAAATTCATTGGCAAGTATGAATTCCTTTCAACCATACGCTTTTAAAACCCAGAATAAATTAGTGGGGAGCCACCAAAATGTATTCCGTTATGATCTAGACTAAATTAGTATTCGATTAAGCGTTGTTACAAGTACTCTATGAAAAAATCGTAAAACGAAGTTTGCGTTTAGATTCGTGTAGTCCAAATTAAGGTTTGTCTATGACAGCCGCAAGCTTTTGTATTAGACTATGCAGTTAACTAATTAAAATGGAATTAATACGACCTTTTCGTGTGCTAAAAAAAGAAATAATCGAAAATTCAGAGTTGCGGCTGGGACATCTCTCTGTTGAGTATTCAGAGTTTAATACTGAATAATGCATAAAAATTGACTATTGTCGATAAAAATTGAGAATATAGATTATATAATTAGAACCATCTGAGTACTTGGAAGAGGAGTCTAAGTAAATGTGATATCCGAATATCAAAAAAGACAATGATTCAAGAATATCAGTAATGCAGTTAATGAGTAGCCAAAGGTGTTTTATTACAAATGCCTCAGAAATGCCAGGATATTTGGAAGTGGAACTTTTAAAGATACTTAGTAATTCAGATAGAATTTGAGGATGTGAGGATATTCAGAGAGCGATGTGTCTAATTGTTCTAACGTGTTAGACCCAGCATATTATTATGAACTCAGACCAAGCCCACATAGACAACTGTTACGCAGACTATACTGGAATTGTCGGCCTAATCGTATTTAATGGATACTGCATCAACATCTGTAAATGCGAGTGAGCAGCTACCAAATACCCATCCAGCGAATTCAACGAGCATGCCACGGATACGTACTAAACTTAATGATATCTTCAATATTGTCCTCATTCGTATCCTCCCCTCCAAATTTCAAGTTCAAAACTGTTACGATCATCATCTACCTAGGCTCCAGGATAAAAAATAAACAACTTAAGTTTAAAAGTCCAGCGTTGGATGCCTCTTATAAGCAGCTTACCACTTATGGGCTGCGACGTTGACAAATGGTGTATCCGGTGGAATCACGAGCTATATGAAACCCTAGGGAAATGTTGACATAGTCAATTCAGACTAAAATCCAGTGGCNAAGTCAATTCGGACTAAAATCCAGTGGCTATATTTGCTAGGCAATACTGGTTGAATGGATGAATGAGAACCAGTTGGAAAAATGTGGAATTCCCACANTAGTCAATTCAGACTAAAATCCAGTGGCTATATTTGTTAGGCAATACTGGTTGAATGGATGAATCAGAACCAGTTGGAAAAATGTGGAATTCCCACACGAATGATATTATGAAGAAAGAACATTGAACTGACGAGGTGTTGCGACAATTGATTGTTAAGGGCAAGGCCTGAACTAGGTAGGAAAAGCCAATTAAGAAAATATTAATTCCGATTAGTTTGATAAAGGTTTGGCTGGAAGAGTTTGTATGTAGGTACTATTTACCAGGATTGTTGCGGTCGGAATTGTTCATAATGTTCTTCGCAATTAAATGCAATCGGTTATAGGCTAAACACACAGACGTTTTTATAACTTTGTTCAAACTTTGAATGTGATATTTGTGATATTTGTCACGTAACTAAGTTGAGTAGACATGTTTTTGAAAAGTTAATTCAGTATGTTTTTAAGACAAAAAAAATTTTGCTGACAAAACGTCCACGTTACTTGTAATACGGCAAAATAGTTCCTTCAATAGTTGGTACTTAAACCTTAGGTTTGGAAACAAGTTTTGATAACCGACGTTGTTAATTTTACACTCTGGCAGAGTTACTAAGCAAAATTAATTTTAAGAAAGGAATCCGAACAAGATCTATGTGCCTGTCTAAGAAACAACTTGGCAAACGTTTGCGCCAAAACTATCACAGTCTCATTTTTTTAGAGAAAAATCGATATCGATACATATTAATTCATTATTTCTATCCGGAAATGTGTGAAAAAATCTTCACGGTAATTGAATTCAACAACACGGAGCAGATTGCAAAACTACGAATCAAAGAATTCAATTTCTGCGACGAACATTCCCTGGTCGTCTGATGTGAAAAAAGGCGGCACTGACTGGCTGCCCAGATCTACATATTTGACCTCTTTGGACTTATTCTTCTAGGTTTATTTAAACAGCAAAGACTACGCCAGCCAACAAACCTCAAAGCATTGAGGAGTTCAAGGTCATGCCTAAATCGTGACTAAACTATCAGAGCTGGTTCAAAATTAATGGCAAATGTCTCAAAAGGAAGTCATTTAAATTTGAATACAAAATGCTACATGATTGATTATAATCTGAAAATTTCCAAAGACTGACATTGATTAAAAGTACCTCACAACTTTTCTCAATATTGTTCGGAGCATAAAAAATGACGTACTCTGTATGTGAAATTTTTATTTCTACAATCTGCGTTGGTGATAATAGGCCAATGCCATTTCTATAAATTTTGCAAATACACTTTGTTGGTTTAAATAAATAATTGACGTCTGATGTAGGTGTATATTAGTTACGTTCGTCGTTTATTAAATAAAAACTTGAACGACCACTTTAATATTGATTTATCAAATTTGGCTAACATATCCAATGGGAAACTGGTAGATCGAATATAGAACCTTAAAGCTATTGCAGCCTTAAAATTGAATACTACCTTGATCCTAACGTTGCCAGAATTTATTCAGGAAAAACAAAATTGTTCCCTTTCAAGCACTCCCCATCAAGTGGAAGGCATTTTTTCCAGCGCTTAATCCAATCCTCGATACTTTTTTTATTTCAGTTTGCGGTATGGTCCACAATGCTTGAAAAACATTCAGCGTAGCCAAGGTATTTGAATTCGGTGGTTGTTGGATGTTTTTCACTTTGTTTTAAAGCAACTTTTCACGGCTAACGATGAAATTGATAGAATTACCGTGCTGCAATAGCCTCGAATTTTGTGCCCACAAATTCGAACTTTTTTGGCGGTTCGTTCAAACTTCTTCAGACGCCCTGATGACGTTCTCTCCTTGTAGAATTTTATAATACACAAAACCATTGTAAGCCGTTACAACTCTAAAACAGAAATCTATATGTTTTTTCGTTATCGGCTCATTAAGTGTATGTGATTCATTCGCAGTTCATCCGTTTAATGAATAATGCGACGGACTCGGTCATGAAAATCATGGTTTTAGCGAAAATTTTCATGAAATTTTGGTATTTTGGCACAAGACCTTGTAGCGACATTTCATCAATCAATTTCTACACTGACTTGAACAGATCCAGAAGCTATGTCCAACTCCTTTTCCATCGTTTTATTGTCTAATGTGTGATCAACGGGCTTCCATTCTTTGATTTTGATGATGTTGTCGTCGGTTTTCCATGTCGCTTGTTTTACCTGCGTTCATCGTCGTTCACGCACTAACGGTCACCTGTAAAACGTTCTTTTCTTTAGAGTATTTCTTTAGATAATCGAAAGGAGGCATATATGATGATGTATTTAATGCTGTATCACTTTTACGTATGTGAAGATTTCAAGATGAGAATTATGTAGAACTCAAATCAGATTACAAACAGCACCACATGGTTGTAATTCCGCGAACTTTTTGACCATGGTGATAAATTAAAATTCTTCACGAACGTATTTTTCAAAAATGGACGTGATTGGCCGAAAATCATTTTTTTTGCACTTCCGATACATTGTTTCAAGGGAATTTAGGTTAACTCAACTAATGTTTAATATTAAAATTCAATAAAAGCCCAGCGTGCTGGTATTGAGTGCCTACGTACAATTATTGCGTTATGGAATAGTGACAGGTCCAAAATTCCATAAAATGAGTGTAACACGAAATTAATGAAAGTCAAATGGAAAACCGAAGAGACATTTTTGAAATTTTGTATCAAAAATATGGTATTTAATCAGATTTGCATGAAATTGTAACATGCGATGAAAATGAATTTATTTTTGACTTACTTTCATAGGATCACGCTGGGCCTACCAGTAACGTATGGCGTACTACGGTCTCCGTTAACCTGATAAAACACATCGCTTCCGACAAGAAATTATCAAGTTAAACCATACTTTGATAGCAAAATGAGTAGAATGGGCCAGGAAACTGGGTGAGGTTATTTTACTCCATGAAAAAATCCCTACCCCCAATCAAAACTGATTCCGGATATACTCAGAATACTTGATTGGGAACTCTTACCCTTCCCACCTAATTCAGTAAACTTGGCTCCTTCCAGCAGCAATATGCTTCATCGATGGGGACGTAATGGCTGAGCGGTATTTCTATTCGTGTGAGGAAGTCGAAAATTTAATGACTAATAGGATTCAAAAGTCAACCAGTTTTATTGGCGTGGAATTCGCAAATTGCCTGAGTGATGGGAAAACTGTATAGCTCGCAATGCTCAATACTTCGAATAAAAATTTGTTAACTGCCAATTAAGGTAAACCGTTTTATTTTCAGGAAAAAATGTTTCTCCTGAAAATTGGGGTTATTGGAGGACAATCAGAGGGACCTCCATTGCGACAATGTGGTTCTAAATTTAGGTGGTAAAGGAAATATCCCAATACCAACTGTGAAAAATTCATAATCAAGTATATTAAGAAAACAAACATGCAGCCATCTCGACTTAAAAACAAATTCCAAAACACAAAATAGGTTCCAAAGGTGGTTATCGAAAACAAGAGCCCAAGAAAAAAAAAAAAATCTACAGGCCCGAAATCTGGATCCGACGACTCAAAATTGGTTCCAAAGGTGGTTATGAATTATGATTATTATTTACGCAAATGTTAAGTATTTCTCGGACTATGGAGTGAAATTTATGTATATTACAAACAACAGTGTTAAATCGCTAATTTTTTTAAAGTTGATTAAACGGTCAAAACTGGAGAACGTAAGGTTCATGATAAGACTTGAACAGAGGCTGTAATTCCATTAATGATGTTGAAACGTACCAGCAGAGGTTGTTATTATTTCATGCCTGCAACAGATTTTACTTTCTTCTCATTAATGTTATGATATTTCTCCACTATTTTGGCTAGACTTAGCTAGTTCTCACTATTTGACGGAGATGCTCTGGTCGTATGAACATTATTATTGTAAAGGCTGTATATCAAGGATCAATGGGCAATTTTTTAAAGTCAAATTTTTTAGTCATTTAAGCTCTTAATTAGAAATAATTATAGTTAACATTATTATAAATTATTTTTTATTGTCTTAAAATATAAATGTTTATAAAGGTGGATACTAGGTTCTCTCCATTCCCCTTCTGCCGGACAATATCATCTCTCTCTAGCTTTTTTTTCATTTGGTGGTTGTCAGGTGATTATTCTCTTTTTTGATTGTTTTCTAGTGACTATTTTGACTCTGGCCCCAATGAACATTTGGTGCATTGGTTGNAATTTTTTTTATTTTTCTAAAATGGAGAGAATTTAATACTTATTCTTAGTTTAGTAAAGAAAAATAATAATATCACCTTCAAGAAAATATTAACCTTTTCCAAAAATTTTGGTTGTAATTTATAATTTCCAGCGAAACAAACAAATAAGGAAATTTTTGTAAAATACCTAAAAACGGAAATTAATCAAGAATTAGGGTCATAAGTATTGGTGTGAAAGTCGTTAAACATTTAATAAAGAAATATTGGACTTTAACTAGAAAAAGCCAAGAACCCAATTTTAACCAACCAAGATTACCTAGTCAAGTCATAAATCCTAAAACAGAATTGAACGGACTCATTGCGAATACCAGTACTGGGCATATATCAGAAAAAAAGTTTTGTAAATTGCTTAATGAAAGGAGCGCAAAAAAACGTTGTTTTACTAAGTTAAAATCATCGTAATAACTAATTTTTAATATAATTGCATATCCAATAAACTTTCCCATAGAAATTTTAAAAACTGTGTTTGAAATTACTTTAGAAAGTATTAATGTAATAATAACATGTGCTTCCGGAGCACTTTTGATGTCCATAAATAGGGTTTATCATCGAGAGGACTTTATTGTTTTTTTTTTAGAGGTGAACTATTTTGAATTGTGACTTGTCTTTTCTCATTCTCATCAGTCGACTAAAAAATTCTTACTTGTTTTGGGGTGTATCATAGTATAGCTTGAGGTTAATATTCTAATTGAACACAGCTAAAGATGCTATCACGCAAATTAATAAAAATCAATCCTCGCCGTCAATCGAACTTTCGTCATTCGGCAAAGAACCTTGAATGAGCAAAAGATTTTGAAAAAAAAAAATGAAAAACTAAAAATCAATTACATAAATAAAACTTGGCAAATTATCGAAATGCTTTCATAAGAAGGCTATTTCTTGCGCCTTTCTAAAACCCTTTCCTACGATACCATTAGTTGCTCATATCACTTTTCTAATCGAAACACTTAATTGTGGTAAATGATTTAGTCTACATGAATCAATATGATGCTGAAAATGAGCAAGTTCATGTAATAATCACATAGTTCCAACGTTTGTGCTGTTGTTTTCATCTCACTTCCAAGCGATCATGTGTTCTTTATATTATACCCATTATTAACAATTTGCTGTGTAATCTAAATAAATATTGAATATGTCTGATAACAGTGGGTTATCAATAAATGCTCTTTGAAGCAAATAAAACCTAAGAAATTGAAGACATACTTATGAATTCATTTTTATTAAATAATTGAGTGATTTTGAGTCAGTGCGTCCGATGTACTTGCTTTCGAACTTTGGACTATTCAATTTTAGTATTCTTCCGATAATTCTCATTCAAATAAGTTCACATTAAAAAGCCAAATTAATTTGAAGATAATTTAAAAAGAAATCCAAATTATAGTCTCACGCCAATGCAGAATGATATGCAAAAGTCTTTCCCATCTGCCATTGCGCTTGTGCTCATCGAATTGATTTATTATTTGCCAATTTGTGTTTGTTTGTGTTTGATTATGCATACACTGGTCGTTTCAAGGAGATACCGGCGGTTACCCTATCAAGTTGCAATTCATTCTCTGAATCATTCTTGTTTATGTATTAATTTGTTTTTATACACGTCCAATGAAATTGGCAAAGTGTATATTAATTCTGCAGTCGTTATAATTGATATTTTTCAATGAAATCTCAAATTTAAGCGGGAAACTAAGGTATGTAAGCGTGTAACAAAAAATTGACATGATTGAATAAAATCCAGATGTATCTCCAGTACACCTATAAAATCCCAAAAGCGGCTTTATGCAGAATTTTCCACAGTTATTTCAATTTATCGAAATTTCATTATACAGTGAACATAAAAATAATAAATGTGTGTACTCCAAATGATTGGATGAAAATCAGGGAAACGCCGAGTACACTTATGTGGTCCCAACGGAGGCTTAAATGATGAATTACACATAGTTATCATTGAAATATAATGAAATTTTAATATGAACTGAATATAAATAAAATGTGTGTACCAAAATTAGGTTTTATTGCATAAAAATTAGATGTTACTCCGTTACACCTATGTGGTCTCAAAAGAGGCGTTAAAGCTGAATTACTCGCAGTCATCAATTTAATTCTATGAAATTAGTTTAGTTTATTTAAAGTACTGCGCTATTCCAATTTCTATTGACGTATCAAGCGGCGTTATATTGTCGATCTTAGCCGAATGTAACCTATTTACTTTTTTTTATTATTTTACATATTTCTATTCTTAGTAGTTTTGTTTTAATTTGTTCGCAATGCTATTGTACATTTTTGTATTTGAAATATTTTTTAACATGTTTTAAATTTATATGTTTGCGCTTTATACTAACTAATTTTATCCAAATGGCCATCCTCCGTTTCATATGACATCACTGCTATCATAAAATGGAATTGAAAACTCAATTGAACTCAAATTGAACGAAAATAAATGATTACGTTAAATAAAAATATTAATCAAGTTGACAAAAAATTGCTGAGTATACTTGTAATGCGGGTTTGCCAATTTTGCAGGAGTAATATTAAATTTCGAATGTGTCAGTTATTCTTAACTTAACATCTCATTAAATTTCACATGTGTTGTCAAATGTTTAATTACTTAAAAAATAAATGCGAGGAATAAATTAAGTCTACAAATTTATATGCTTAGTTGATAAAAAAAACTCAAGGTTGTCTTAATGTTAGTGTATCAACTCTGTCTGAATTTATACACACTGTAGGATTGATTCCAGATAATACTAAGTAGAGTGATTTTCTGTTTTATTTATACTTTGTGCTTTTAAATTGTGTTCCTTCTTGAATAGAATTTAGTAAAATTAAACCTTGTTATTTTTGTACGTATTTTCTTTATTATATTTATATTACATGATATTCGACTTTAAAAAATTATAGTGATCATCAAAAAGTACGTGTGGACATTAATACAAATTTTGTCTCATCAGGTACTTTGCAGATTTTGACGCTACACTCAAATTACTTCACATTAGCAGTTTTAAATTATAACAAAAAGTCGTCGCTTTATTGATAATTTTAGGTTTAAAATCACACAAAAAACACAGTAGCCTGAAGCATTCACATGCAATTTCGTCTGGCTCAAAACTTTAAGCAGTTCATGAAAATATACTTAGTTATTGAACCACGTCGTATATACGCGTACATCAACGACGGGTAAGTCACACTATTGTTAACTCAAAATGAGGTTATGGTCACTAATTTGTTAGAATTTTCGTTTTAGAAGAATAGTTATGAATTCGTTTATTCCGACGATAATATGAATATGTCCAGACTAGCGCCTAGGGTTGAGGCACCAGAATGAGCTATGCGATTATTAGGTTTTCCGTAATAATCGCAACTGGCCAAGTAGCATTGCAAATATTGTTGGTTTCAATAAGTGAAAGGTCTTAGTTGTACTCATATGAATAATGACGGTATAGATCGTAATTAGATAAAAAAGAGCGCAAAGAAATTTGTGTAGTTATTAGTTCAGTGAGTTTATACGCTGCGCTGCCACAGGTCACAGGTTTACTTCCAGCTAGAGATGAAAGGCGTGTGGTTATTCGTGCTCTGAGTTTCAACTGATTCATGTATCAAGCCAACCCTGTAATTTACGTTACCAAAACACACGAGAATATTTAATTATGTCACCTCTGTAATTAAAAAATTATTATTGTTTTTAACGCTAGTAATTATAAAGAATTAAGGCAATCATTCAATTAGAATATATTGCATTATTTTTAGTTCCTCCATTATCACAGCTTTGTGTTCTTGTTCTTGTTTTAGGTGGCTGTTTGAACGCTTATGTGTTATTATTGTTTTAGATTATAATATGGCCAAAACAGAGTTTTTAATCGACTTGATTGACACTACTATTGCCAACCAATTGCTAGCAACTTATTATATTATTTTTGTGCCAAGGTCTTAAATCTTTCTTGATGATACAACCTGTTTTCGATAAATTTTTTGTTCATAGAGGTTCCTCTTATGTTAAAGGTAGAAACAAATATTTAAAATACAATTTCCGTTTCCGCGTTTTATTATTGCATTCAAATGAGTAGTAATTGAAAAACAATTGGTGTTGCGAGAAATTATTTTTTAGGAAATGACATAACAATATGTTAATGTTTGAAACAAAATTTCTCGAGAATTGGTATAAAAATCGTGTCATCAAAGTGCATTTCTGCGATATTGAGGTTAAAATTATATACGTATTTTTCTTCATATTTCGGAATGTTTTGGTGTTATCTAAATTATGCATTTAAAAATTAACGTACCTATGTCCCTAATCGAAATATCATTATCCTAAATTCAAATTTTATTGCTACAGCTAACTAAAAAAATACTTTTCTCACACTCATAATTTCCGAATGTATAGACTGATCGTTATAAGAAGAGGCTGTTGCAGATATTTTCATATAAGTTTTTTGAAAAATTAATTTAATAAAGAAAAAATATGCCAAATATCAAAAATTTGAAGTCATTCAAACAGTGAAATAATTCAGAAAAAATAATTCAAATTGTGAATTTTTGTCGCCATAATTTAGCATTGGCCTAGTTGCGATTGTTTTAATAAATAACTTTGTGATAATAAGTTTTTTCTCTCCTTCGCAATATATTATAAAGTAATAAAAAAAGTTAAGAAAGCGTATTGAAATAATTGAAATTAAGAACAATCTTTTGATTCCATACTTTACGTTAACAAACACACTTGCAAAGGGAAGATAATTAAATAAAACTGACACGTATAGGAAAAAAAATGAAATTAAAAAAAAAAACCTGTACAGTCTAAAATATTGTTGAAATCAATTTCATCGTGGGTTTATCATTTTTGATACAAGCGCCTATTTATTAGTCATACTTTTATGTCATCTGTTTGCAGGGAGATACTTGGAATAAAACCTGAGCTATCGCAACAAAATTTTATACAGAGCTACATGTTAGATCGTTAGGTCAAAATAATTTCATACTTAAAATTCAATAAATAATATCAATGCGTCTAAAAGAAATATGTTTGCAGAAGAAGATCCTGTACACTTATGTCCTTTAAGAATGAGCTTTAATTGTATACAAGCTGAATCTTTCTGGTTGCAGCGGGCTGTGAATTTCGGGTTTTATGGGGTCGACGCTTTATTATGAAATAAACAACGACATATTAGTTTATATTATTCTGTATTACTTTTGTAAATTGTGGCTAATTTCTTTTAACCTATGTTTTGTGGACCACTCATTACAATGAATGATGTTTCTGGTATACACATTGATTACATTTATGTTCACTAAATACTGAAATTTCGGAGAATTTATATATTAACTATGCATAGTTCTGCAGTTAACCCCTCTTTTGGACCACAAAGGTGTACTAAAGGTACCTTTAACTTCCGACATGCGTCCGATTTTCATCAAATAAGGCCCATTTTTGGAACACACACTGACTAAATGTTTATCAATACTGAAATTTCTTTGAATTTAAATTATAACTATCCGTAATTCAGCATTAAAGCCTCTTTTGGGACAACATAGATGTACTGGAGGTAGCTCAGACTTTTAGAACATAGTTGGTTCCCTTGATTTTCGTAAATACCCGAATTTCGAATAGTAATTGTTCTAAGTCACAGTTCTGAAGATCTTAAAGGGGAAGCATAAAAATGAGTTACATTTGAAAATATTAAGATTGCAATTACCAACAAACCTTTGTTTCGATTTGTATCCCAATGTTGGCGTGAGCAAAATTGAATATTCTCCAATTTTCTTTGTTTATATAATTTCAGACTTTTTCAATACCAATGTCAATTTTTATATTTCCATATTATTCATTTGATGAAATATTCAATGAAATTAAAATCTTCCTAAAAGTTCATCTTACTTATGCATCGTCTTCGTAAAAAGAAAATGGGAAAGTATGCCTTATGATCGCCGTCCATTTTGTAACTCTTGTTTCTCTCGATATATGTTATCTGTCATTTGAAGTTTTATTAAATAAGTTTTTTGATGCAAGTTTGTTGGCAAGGAAAAGGACAGAATCTTTAATTCAACGTCAGCTCATTGGTCACTAATAGTAAAAGATGTGGCTCAAATTGGTGTAATAAGTCTTTAGATGTAGGATTAAAGTTAATTAAATTAAATGGACATGTACCGATGTAGTATGTTAATCTGAATGAGTGTTAATCCATACTATAAGTAGCAGGCGGAGAAAGCTTAACCACTTCTGACCTAATCAGTTTTGAGTGCAATATTGAAATTTATTATACCCTCACTGTAGTACATATTTAATTTGGGATAAAATAGTAACTTATTGAAAGAGTTCCACCAATAAAAATGTAGCTTCTATAAAAGATAGAACTACAGTTGACTGAAGTTTTTAATTTGAATTGAATTGAATTTATTAATTTCTGCATTTCATTATAAAAGATTATTTTTTGGTAATTATTTTTCCTTTTTGCAATAAGAAGTGTTAAAAACTGCTCACAAATCAAATCAAAAACTAAATAGGAACAAGTGTATCAGTCAAATTGTTTGAGTATTGCTGTTTTCTACTTAATTTATATTCGGCTTATGTATGTCTCTTTGCATAAAATAGTAAGTGTGAGATTGCCCGAGGATTCAATTAGTGCATCAAACACAGGCAAATGAATGAGTGAGAATTCACAGAATTTCAATATGTTTTAATTAATTAATCAACTTTAATCTTTGGGCTGTCATTTCTATAAATGCAGGAATTCAAAAAGGTGTTACTTGTGTTATTTGGTCTAAGGGTTCTGTGTATGTGTGGTAGGTCGGAAAGTTGGTCACATTTTTGTAAATGTTAATAAATTTGTGAATATATATATACACGTCGCAAATGAAATTGGCAAAGCGTATGGTAATTTTGGTGAAACATTTGTGACACCCAGAACCAGCGTATGGCTGCGGCCTATCAAAATATATACCGATATGATCAGGATCACCACTGGAATTGATTTAGCCATGTCCGTCTGTATCCAAAAAATAGAAAGAACGGCTTGATCTAGATAAACACATATTCCTTGAAAAAAGGTTAGATCCCCTTTTGAAATTAGTTTAGTACACCTATTTATACAAATATTTATTCAACCTTGTGCGCGTAATCCTACTGAAGCCGATAGAATTGATATTGTTCAATGAAGTTTAAAAATAAGGCAGAAAATGAAACCATGTAACTGTCTTCCAAAAATGAACATGATTGAACGAAAATCACAGGTACCCCAGTATACCTATAAATTCCCAAAAGAAGCCTTATGTAGCATTTTTCACAGCTAGCATTTAAATTTTAACGAAATTTCATTATACAGTGAACATACATAAAATTAATGTGTCTACAGAAAATGGAATTGATTTGATGAAAATCACGGGTTCCTGCAGCACACCTATGTGGTCCCAACGGAGGCTATAATGCTCAATTACACATATTTATAACTAATGTGTCTACAAGAAAAGGCCTGATTACAAGAAAGTTGGACGTAGCTCCAGTACACCTGTGTGGTTTCAATGCTTAATTATGACCAGTTATCATTCGCATTTAGCGAAATTTCTGTATTGGGTGAAAATATATGTATTTAATGGTTGTATCCAAAATTAGCTTCATTCGCTGCAAATTAAATAAAGATGCAATATTATAAAATTTGTGATAATAAAATTAATCCAGATTAATATAAGGTACTGTACTTCGGTTTTCATTTACTAATCAAGCGACGTGTATTATACTGGCCATCTTGATAAATTAATCGATATATTCCATGTTATGCATGTCAGACAGCAAATAATGTTAAACGTTAACTTTCTTAAGTTGTTTAAGGGGGACTAGAAAAAAAGCAATAAAGAAGTTGTAAAAATAAAGAAACTATACATAAAAGTAAGTTAAAGTGATATACGTTGCTTTGAAATTTATTGGGAAATTACTATTCAACTTACAACTAACCATCAAAATTCAATGATCAAGGGAATATATGAAATCTCTTGAAATTGCGTATTTATCTATAAAAATCGGTTAAAGTAAATAATTTTTTTGGTGCATTCTTTTACACAAGTAAATGGTGTATTAGAAATCCAATTTTAGGACATAAGTATTTCGGCAGCATTTGTGAACCTGATTCCGATACTTCAATTTACTATGATAATGTCATCATTATGGGCGACCCCGAAATTTTATTGATGGTACCCCTTACATTTTTCAATCTTAAAATGTTCAACACAAACCTTAATTACGAAATTTTTAATGGACTTTACTGATTTTTCCATTTATTTATTGTACTTCTTTCTGAACTTTATGGGCGAACATTCGATTAACTTAATTCAGGAACAGAACTTGGTGGTGGTCTTGTCATCAGCAATCATGCCCAGTTGCGAAAAACTCACGTTGAGAAATGATGGAACATCTGGACAGCCCAAGACAGTTTCGCTTTTCTTATATGTTTAATTATCATCACCAAACACTTAAGGAGATGCTTTTGACGCACCTATTTAAGAGACATGACCTAGCCGACGTAACCCCTTGATTTTAATTAAGTTTAACTATGTGAAAATCGTAGATTTCATTCAGCTTATTATTCCACAATATGTGGCTTTCGCCATCACCGCAGTAAGAGGGGTATCTTTTGCGTTGCATTTCCCTCTCCAAAATTTTAACGGAGATAGCAGGCCGGCCATTATGAGTAACTTGTACATGCTATTTTCTTAAATTTTCCTTCAAAACGAAGGTTCATTTCCACGACTAATTATTAAGAATATAACTGATCTGCTTGCAGGAGTAGTGCTAGCATACGTTGTTGAAGACGTTTATACTCGATTTTATGTAGGAAACATCTTCAACCACTTGAAACTAAAAGTATCCATTTTAGTGAATTTTCGTTTGCTGAAAGTACTTTGTACTGTTCTCATTAAGAGTAAGAGTCATTTTCTGTATTTTTTTAATGAAGACAGAATAAAATACGGATACCTCACTTTTAAAACCCCCAAACAAATGATGATGATCCATTATCAAGTTGCAAAACACACCAAATAGGCAATCATCTGGCAAATGGGCCCGTTTGCAAAAAAAAAAATGTCGCCAGTGTAGTTCATTTGAGTTTTTCTGAGGGTAGTTTTAGAAAGTCAAATTCATCTGCTCGGTTGATT
>JXPQ01018696.1:15203-27924 GCA_001014675.1 Ephydra gracilis
GTTGAAAGTGTATAAAGGCTTAAATTCGTACAATTGAGCGTTCGTTTGCTCATTTTAAACGTGCTCAACAGCAAGCCTTTAACAAACTCTAGAACTTTTGGAAAAAGTTCAGGATATCGTGGGAGGAACTCGTTGAGCATCTGTCATTGAGCAGTAAAAGGAATATTTTCCCTGAAGCATTGAATTTCTGAAGGCTATGTGCTAACAATGCAGGAAAAACATAATCAACTGCCAATTTCGTAGCAATATTTAGAGCGGTTTCTAAACGGCAGTGCATCGATTCATCACTCATGAATAGACATGGACATTTCACCATGATTCTTAATCAAAAAAAGTTTCTATAGTGTGTTGTAGACCATGGAATTTGGCTCTGGATGGAATACTTTCACAAAGAGTTGTCATCAGTTTTTTGGGATGCGAAAGGAATCTTCCTTACGGACTAATTTGATAAATAAAAAAATAAATTCTGGAAATTATTCCAATTTTTTACACAAGCTCGAAAGCTAAGAAAATATTCGTGAATAAATACCCGATTTTCAGGAAAAAGATATCGCTTTTCATCTCGGTAGGTACATTACTGACGTAGCATTTTGACTAAGTACCTTGATTTAAACATGGAATTATTTGAGCATCAAGTAATGTCGACGTCAAGTAATTGAGGACTTTCACGTATGTCCGTACTTCAAAGAATGTGCGTTAAAAGAAGTTTGGCTGAAATGATAAGACCATAATAGCTGTGAAAGAGTATTTCCAGACTCGCACGTCTGGAATGGAGTTCCAAAATTGGAATCCCATTAGGACAAGTGCATTGATATTGAGCCCTTATTGAGTTAAAAAGTCCCTTTCAAACTATTCAGTACTGTTTTCTTTATCGACCCGCATATTCTATTGACCAGCCTGATAAGTGCCGACTGGAAGCACTAAAAACGACTGAAAAAACGGTAATGAGAAAGTGATAAAACGATAAAATAACTGAAGAGCTATGGGTTGCTGGTATTGACCTACTATTGTACCTGGCTTGTTTGCCTTTCAACAGCTGGTTGTAGGAGAGAGATAGCTACGATGTATATTTTGATAACTTTGTTAGTCAGACACATACCAAAGACAATTAACTTTTCTATTCGTTCAAATACACCCTAAGTAATTTGAAGTTTTACCTCATCAAAATATCGTAACACTCACATTTTTCAATCACATTTATTAAAAATTAGCAACAAATTTAAGCAAAAGATTACATTCTAAGAAATTAATATAAGTCTTCCATGTCTTAAGGTTTGCTCGGAATTGTACTATTGAGACAGTCCATGAACGAGTTGCTTACTGTTCGCTACTGAAATCTAAAATCTTTATATTCTTTGTTGTTGACTTTTGTCATTAAAATACGCCAAACACACAAATCGATCTGATTTCAATCGCTTGAATGCGAGAGGCATTGTGTGTAAGACCTCGACGTTATTTTATAGGCATCCTTCATGAGATCGAGCCTTTTGGGGATGGTGCTGAGTGGTGAATGGATATAATAGTGTTGACCGTGATTGTTTTTGTACCAAGAGCTTCAATGCTCGTCGTAAACCATCTTCCTTGTGCAAATGCTTCTTGAGCTAGCCAGTGAGCACGTGTACTTTTTGTATCTTGGATGGTTTAAATTTACGTTCATATTTGGAATTCTTCGCGTGCTTTGCAAATTTTTTTGGAATTCTGTTCTTAATTTAACAAGTCATTGCGCGTTATTTATTTTTCGGCCTCCATCATGGCCTTTTTTCCATGCTATCCTTTATCTTACAAACGAGATTTCCTCAGCTCTGTTAAAATTTTCTTAATTTTCAAGTGCTTAAGCCGATTTTCCCGTCAAAAAAAGTACAGTCAAACTCTTCAATTTCAATTTCATTGTCAATAAATTTTAAACGCACTGTTGCAAATAATTGGACAAATACAGTATTTTGAACTTGTTACCATTTCGGTTGATGTGAGTTCACTATTTTAATTTTTGTTGCCACATCTATCATTGACATTATAAAACAAATAAAAAGGTTACAGTCGGCTTANGCTCCATTTTCTAAGCCAATGTTGAATTTCGCTTAAGTGGGGTGGTAAGAGCTCCGAGGACAATTTTCATGCAATCAAACCTATTTTTGGTNAAACGCACTGTTGCAAATAATTGGACAAATACAGTATTTTGAACTTTTTACCATTTCGGTTGATGTGAGTTCACTATTTTAATTTTTGTTGCCACATCTATCATTGACATTATAAAACAAATAAAAAGGTTACAGTCGGCTTAAGCCGACAGCGTATATTGAATAAAAACCAACAAAGTATTTTAAATTAATCTGAATCGATTTCGTATATTATAGCAAGTTCTTTTAACTCCCTTTCTGTAGACCACTTACTTTTGATTTCCATGGATCAATTATACGCACATTAATTATATATATGCTCACTTAATACTGGAATTTTCTAAAATTTAAACGAAAGCTATGCATGATTTTGCAGTAAAGACTCCAGTGGGACCACAAAGGTGTACTGGATTTCATCCAATCCACCCCATGTTTGGTTCACTCACTCCATACTTAAATTTCGTAGTATTGACATGGTTACTCTGCATAAGTTAGCCTTAACGCATAAGTTTAAACCGCATAGGTGTACTGCAGGCACATCTAATTTTCATCCAATTGTTTGGAACACACATTGATTATATTCATTTTGAATTTATATAATAATCTGGGCATTAAGAACACAGTGCCATGCCTGAATTACCCGCATTATTTTGAAATTTCACTGAAAAACATAAATTCTAAGGGCTGCATTAGGCTTACGCCCGTAGTTTTGATTAAATATGTGTATAAATATGTGCACAGGGGGTATCCGAATTGTTGGTCGGATCTTAACCAAATTCAAAAAGCGATATGTGTACCGATTTTCGTTGATAAAGCTTATGCCGTTCTTCCTTTGTTTTGGGTATGGACAGACGGACGATATATATTTTAATAGGGTTCTGGAAACTGGTGCCGCCAAGCAAAACGTGTTTAAGCCGAAAGATGACAAGTACGACGAGTTCTCTACGTTAAATTTTCAATGTTTCAAGTTAATTAAAAACAGTGTAGGTATTAAAACAAATCCTCCAATTTTCGTTGCAAGTAAAAGTAAAATATATTCTTTGTTTAGATGTAATTTCCATTTCATTTACAAGCATCACAATTAAGAAAATGCTTAGGAGATGAAACAGAGAAGAGAAACGAACTCTTCTATTATTAAAATGACATAACGCCTACCCACGGTTTGGTCAAGTGGACTGTCATCAGTTTGGAAATGAAGGCACAACAGAAAGTGCGATATTTCATTCAAATGATCGGTGCTTTTTAATAGCTGACTGTACTGCAGGAATGAAGATGATTCCGCGCTTCTGCGCAAACTGAATTTTTCGGCAGCAAGTTTTTTTCACAAATTCAAACGCATTAGCAAATTAGCATGCCGATAATTATTTAAACTTTATAGATTGCAAAGTCGATGTGTAGCGCTTATTCAAATTGAAGGAAACCATGACGTTCATGATGATCAGCATGCAAAGCGCCTTGCAGAACTTACGCGTTAGTGGAATGCCGTTGCAAATGTATAGCTGCGCCGGTTTTATGACATTGTCAAGTTGAAATCCATTTAACTGCAATGGAATTATTTATTGGAAACAAAAATTTTAACTGCTGGCAAAGCTACTTACAAGATGCCATTTAAACAATGGTTGCTGCATAGCACACAAACTCAGCTTTATTTGAATGACCAGTTGTAGTTCTGCTATAAAATCATTGGCGATTGCAATATGCAAAAAATTCAGCAGTGGTACCACGATAAACGTTGCATAGCTTAAAAAGGTCGTTGAATTCTTATTCCAGGCATTGTCCGTATTACCGAATATGCAGTCAGTAAGCAACTCAGCATTACATATGCAGTTCAATACGGCCATCGTGCTGCAAAGTATAAGCCAATGAAAACGAGCATTGCAGAGCGTGTAAACACGTTCCAAATCAGACGTTACTGTCAGGACAGCGCAAAGCGTGCGAGACAGGTGCCTCGCACATAAGCTGTTCTCGATTAAATGCGTCAAATATGCACAGATTGTACGTTGCCAGCTTATGAAACACAACTGTAGCATTTGATACCCATAGCAGCAAAGCTCCATTAAAATTGTGTAATAGAAGGAGGGACCAATTTGGAAATCACAAACCACAATCCATATGTGTGAAATATAAAAGCTGAACTTGAGCATTTGCAAGAGAAGAAAGCAGCGATCATTAAAGTACAGCGACTGGCCTGTCAACGCAATGACGGCTTTATTCAACTGTAACGCCTGGTTAATTATGCCGCAGACGACGGCATTACTGTTGTAGTCATGCATGAAAAAGATTATACGCAGCACAGAATAAACTTGAGCGACGCCGTACATCATTATGACCACTTGAAAGTGCACATTTAGAAGAGTAGCACTTCTCTGCATACGGAACATGTCTGTGGCATATTGCCAACCCGTCTGACATGCTTCCACAAAGAGCACAACCTTGATTAGAGTTATTGGCCAAAACATGGTTGGGTAAAAAATGTGCTCGAGACGCTGCCGTTTACCATTATATTTGAAGGGAAAAAGTACCAACGCTCGACATAAACAGTGTATGAATCGCAGAAGGGTGAAAAAGTATAACGTTTGCTTGTTTCTCCGTAGCTTGATTTGCACAGGTAGCCCAGATACGCTCGTACACTGCCTGCAAGTTGCTTTCATCGCTGGTTAACCTTAAATGTCTGACTAAACTAAGCGATAAGATATTTTTGTACAACATTAAATTTCATATTTGGTAAGCTTAACTTTGCGGTAAGTACACTACAGCATAAACAAAAATCTATCGAAATATTTCGAATGAGTTTACAAAAAGCAATGAAAGCGCATTACGCATAGAAAAAACTTAGGATAAAGCATTAGAAGCCAACCGCTTACAACTTTTAGCAGAGCGTGTAAACGTTAATTTATGAAGGTATTTAAAATGTTACGTATTTATTCCTAATTTGTAGTTATTTAAAGAATATGACTTAATCGCTAGTTAACCCAGACAGAACCTAACAGCAATATAATATAGCCATCAGCATGAATGAAATGAAGAAGAAAACATGCGTTCATTCTAAACACTAGCACAACAGAAAAAATGTAACTAAACAAACATTTTGCAACATAAACTGCTCAGGAATCCTGAATTCTGTCTTTTGTTATGTTAAGCTTATATGTATTTTGAAACAAAAATATGCATGTTCGATATAAACGAATTTTTCAATGTTTTATCAAAACATTTACGATTTGTTAATATCTGTGAGAACATAATTTATTTTAGAACTTTAGAAATGTGAGAGATTCTGATGATTTTTTCCAAATTTCGTGAATGTGTTTTGATACAGAGTCGCCAAAAATAGTTGTCAAAGGGTGTTAATAAAATTTAAAAAATTTCGAAGACAAATGTCACAATCCATTTTAAATTCATGCTTCAAAATACTCGTTAACAAAGATAAGGAATTGTAATCACAGAAACAGAAGAACTATGATTTTGTATTAAAAATGAAATTGCTTAGCTTTATACAGAAAAATTGCCAAAAGTGTTTTTGGAAAGTGGTATCTAAATTGAAACTCTTTCGTTTTCATTGATGGCACTGCGGTGGCTTTGCGTTTGAGGAATCAAAGGTAATTGTCCATGCATACATTAACCTGGACAAAAAATGTTGTTGCAGAACTCTAAAGTTCCTGTACTATTTTATGCGGCTGACAAAAGCTGAATTTTACTTAAAAAAATATATATACATATATGAATAAAATATAAACATATATAACAAATAGGCAGAAAAATGCGTAGGCTTTAAAATTTATTCCGTATTGTTGAATTAAAGGACAATACATCCAATTTTTTAAACCTTTCTGATAGCTCCAGTCATGTTCAAACTCAAGGCTTATTGCTTTAGTATGAGTGATTACCTCTTTATGGGCCGTAGTTTCCGAGCATTCTTTTGAGGGTTGAGAAAAATTCACAGTTCTGGCAAATTCTTTGGACTCACTCATACTTGGATTTGCTTTCGTAAAATTTTTTACTTTCGTTTTATGATTTTCATTGATTTATGACCCAGTGCATTGTCCTTATGAAACTGAACTTTCTTTTTCTTTAAAAGGGGCCATTTTCAGTAGTTTCGTCCTTCAAACGCTCCAATAACACTGTGTTAATGGTTGATGGTTTTTCCTTTTAAAGATAATTGATGACGATAATTCCATATGCATCTCAAAACACTAATAGCATAATCTTGCCAAACGACTGTTGCATCCTTGGAGTGGTTGGAATTAAGTGTATAGTACTAAAACCGGAATTAATTCTTGTCGTCTTCATATTGCAATGAATAGAGTTTGTTATGGGTGAAAAATTGTGAACATTTCTCGCATTTATAAACTCGTTTTGTTTTTAGAGGATTTTGAGCTCCAACGGTCCCCATTTTGAACAGAACTTTCCTATAAACAACAATACATATATGATGTATTCAGTCATTTCTCTGTTATTTTGACAGTCTCAGCTATTTCGATAACACAATTATAAATTGTTGCTAGATGATTCATGAATAGTGCATATTTTAGAAATTAAATAATATATTTACAGGTTTCAAGTATACAAAACATTACAGCATAATTCAAAGAGCTTTGAGTTTATGTGGGTGCAAAGGAACGATAACCTAATGGTGGGCTATTTTTTCGTTTCTCATTTAAAGTTGATATGAATGAAGGTTTGCTTATTTGGCCAACTAATAAGGTGTTGATTGGAAGGAAGACAGCCAAAACTGTAGTAATTGCTGCTAAGAACGGTTTCTTATTCAAAAACATTATTCTGCAGCCGTTTAATTTTAAGGATCCAGCAAAAAGCAGAATATCATTAAGTTACCAATTATTGCGTGTAAGACATTATGAAAAAAATACTTTTGATATTATTACTGGTTTTCGTATTTTAATGAAAACAATTGACTTGGCATAATTTGCGTAATTTCTTAAAAAAAACTTAATGCATTTATGCCATGTTAGCTGATTTTAAGGCCGACGAAATTAATGTTAACATTCCGGAGTAATTCGGTAATAAACGTTTACGTTCACTCCTACCGATCAGAGCACGCCAAGGTACTGAATGTGGTAACGAACGAATTCAAATGCTTTCGTATAAATGGAACAGCTTTTCCTTCGCAAAAATGCCATGTATCTCAAATTAATTATTAAAATTGTATTTTTAGCAACCATATTGAAGTACACAAGCACACATATTTTAATTGCTATGATGAGCAAAATCAAAATCTTATATTTTTTGGCATAATATTAATTTATATGTTTCTTGAAATAAAATTTTTTCGCATGAAATATGTATATGCTGTCATAAACAGCTGTGATTTTAATTGACTCATCACAAAACAATCAACATGTTGACTTGATTTTGGTGAACTGCCAACGCCTTTTTGCGATAATATTCTGATTTTACACATATCATAAAGTTTTTGACAGTTAATGACAATGTTACAGAGTTTCGAAAGCGTTCAAGATTTTCTATCAAAAAGATGCTGTCTTACTATTTTGAAAGCTCGTTTCACAGATATTTTGACAAAAACGTCAAGTGTGTAAATGGAGCATAAAATAAAAAAAAAATAATTTTTACTTGTAAACACCTGCTTGTTATGCTACGCCGAAAGCGATCGTGCTATTTCCATATGCATTTGTTATGTAAGGTTATTCCATAGTATTTCGGGCCTAAGTCTGTCACGCGCCTGAAGGTATGCAAAGTGATTAAATGTGTATGAGAATAAAGTTCTAAGTTTGCGTGCTATANAGTCTGTCACACGCCTGAAGGTATGCAACGTGATTAAATGTGCATGAGAATAAAGTTCTAAGTTTGCGTGCTATAAGCGCAAGATATTTATCAATGTTCATCCGCAATTTTTATTATTTCACGACATTGCTTATAGTGTATTCCAAAATGTATATTCCTTGTTTTGACATGAAGTGTAACGTAGCTAAGTCAATTAAAAGCTAAACACATATGACTGTATAATGAAATAATAATTACGGGGAAATTGTTTTCGATTACAGCAAATATTCATTAAACATGCACTTTAAGTGATACGACGACATTGCAATATTTCACGTGAAGTCGTGGTCAGAAATTTCGAAAAACGCAATTCATATTCTAAAGTGTCGTAATCAAAAAATTGGAGCATAAATACTTTTGTGTGAGTTTTCAATGTTCAATATTCAAAGCAATGTCCGTGGCCGGCTAGTGATTATTCTCGTCGTTTTGATAGTTGGCTTATATCATACGGAGAACTTAATCTTTTTACCGATAACTGTCATTTCATAAAGTACCTATGTTGTGTGTATCATCGTATTGTGCCCATTTCTCACACAGGAGCATTAATTGGTGTCTATAGACCTCATCTGTTGTTCGATGGTAAGAGCACGTAATTTGCCAAACACGGCGTATGTGCAACATTATTTTGTTTTTGCTATTGCAGTAATTGTTCATCTATGACAAAAACCATTCAGTGTCTTCTGTCCCAAGTCCATCTTTTCCACTAGCTCATTTACATACTCCATTTATTTCTGCGAGTTCGCCTTACACCTTGTTTCTTAATTACTTTGCAGAGAAACCATAAACTTCTACTAAAAACGATGGTTTTCAGCAGCATTGGTCTTCATTGTGTCCATCAGTCAATAGTTAAGATTGTTTTTAGTAGTTGTTGAAGTTGCTTCAGAAACCCTTCAAAAAGGGTGAAATTGGCCCTTGCTCAAACTCGGTCTACTTACCATGAAAAATTATTGGAAATTTTTTGAAATTTACAAAATTTCTTAATATTACAATAGGTAAATTCAAGTTCGGGTTCAATGTTTCAAAGACGGTCCGCCCATAGACTTTACCACAAGACTGACACATCTCATAAGGCAACTGTGGGTTAGACTTTAATGCAATGTGGATGATAAATCAACTGTAAGTCTAAACATCAAGCAGTTGGATTAAACGTTGTGGTCCGTATTAAAGGGCATACTACGTGACAGCCAAATATTGAGTTTATGAAGCGTGCTTTTAGCCATGCAGTGGACAATTTCAGAAGACATAAAGTCATCTCAAGTCGTGTAAGTTTTCCAAGAGCACTGTATTAACGCATTTGGCATGTCAATATCTCGACTTTTCGCAAAACTGCAATATTTTTTCTCAATCGAAGCAGAAATAAAAAGGTTAACTATTTGGTCTATATCTTTCATTATAATCCGTTTAAATTGGGGTCAGGCTCTCCACTGATCGAAATGTGCAAGATGTTTCATTTTTGAACGTGTACGGAAAATGCAGTACTTTGAGATTTACAAGGCGTCGTCCATTTCGGCTGCAATGGTGTAAAAATGTTGGATCGTTAAACATCTCCTATAGTTCCAGCAGCTCCTTGTTATCATTCGGGCATACCATGGCATCAACGGTTTACTTAAAGTGGCATCGGCATGAACTCTCATAAACCATTCAGATATACTCACAGCGAGAGCATGGTATCCGTCGTCTACGAATAAGTCCATAATGTACCTCAACATTACGACAATAAAAAATGCGGTAGAGTTCGCTGAGAGTCGGACATTTTCATCGAAAAAGCACGATGAAGTATCATCAATCTAACGAGACGACACATATTCGAGACTGCATATTAATATACTATGGGTAAGTTTGGATACCTATCCGCCGCGGCACTACCACACGTGGTTACGGGGTGAGATAACAAGTGTAATCTGGCAATAAAGGATTTCTTGAAAGTGAAATTTGGAATAAGTGGACTTCAAAATTACAGAATGCAGAAGGGTTCTTGGAAAAATTACGTCGAAAGAAGGCATAGCAATTGAGCTGCTTTATTGTTGCGTAAACTGGGTATAATAAAATATCTTGAATGAATGGGAGTCTTGTGCACAAGGAATGTCAGCTTCTGCTTCAAATTTTTTTACGTAATCAAATCGCAATGGACCCGAGAAGCACTTCAGCATGGAGGTTCATCCCAATTGTTTACTCGTTGGCGAAAGCGATGTTTTAAATGTTTTAAAAATAACCAGATATTAGGGGGCCGTAGTGTTCACAGCTAGTGGTCCCACCAGACACACCTCATTGTCTTCTTGCCAAATCGATCTGTTTTTCTAGTGGGAGTTGATCACGGTTTCGGATATACCCAAATGGTTTTCTGTTGGGGATTCTGCAAATTTAATCATTATTTAAAGCTACTGGCTTCAATGCAGAAATGATCATATCTGTGAAGCAAAAAATTTCGCAATTGTTTTTTTGGCTCCGAAATCCGTGTTTGTTTGAATTGAATCATGTGACAGTCATTTTTCAGATTTTGTAATCTGTGCCATAGTTTTAAAATTGTCAGAATTTATTAAGTGTGCAATATTTAAATTTCTGCCATATTTTACTGAATCAAAGTATCATCGTCAACCAATATTGTTTGCAATTTTCCGCCTTCACACTTTTGTGGCTATCTTTAACGTCATATATTTCCCAAAAAAAAAAAGGAAACCATAGCAGTTTTCTTCAAATAACAACCAAACAATAATTTTTTGTAAGTCATTATTTCCTAGTACAAAATCCACAACAAAAAAATGATCGTTCACAATAAATATCCCCTACCGAGATATTTGGATCATAACAATAACCAGTAAAGCTGCTACAATAAATATCTGCCGCGCTTAACTTATGCAATTCAATATAATCACGTTCCCGTTCACAGTAGGCAAACAGAATGCCAATTAAGAAAAGAAATTATCAAATTTCAGATCTAAAATTTCTATTCCCTGTTTACAACGTTTTAACGACACCTCATTTACTCGTTTAAAATCAAACTAAAGGAAAATTTCGTACCAGGACCAGCTGATACCATTTGGCATAACAAAATATTACGAAATGTTATCGTGGCAACTACTAATCTTTTGAAATAAATTCAATTTATGTAAAACAACTTTTTGCATTTGCAAGGGTCTGCGTAAGAGTATTTAGAACTATTTAAATCATTTAAATAAAATTGATGTTAACACATTAATAATAAGCCTTCACACAGACACAAACGAGCGTTTACGGCTTCCTAGACAATTTTTTCCGAACCGCTATTCAATACAAACACATGCAGGAACTGCTTCTTACATTAAAAGCACTTTGCATTAAAAAACTGGCAGCGTGATCCCAGCAGCGGCAAACCTAGAGAGCATAGTAAAGTGTTATGCAAAGTATTACGGGAAATTGGCGCTAGGGCGGTGTGCCAGCTGATAGCATTTTTTCCTCATCATTTAATTTTATAGAGTAAAGCAATTGATGAATTATTGAAAATTAATTTTAAAGCACATTAAATAAAAAAAAAATATGTAAAATAATGGAATCTAATTTTATAACAAGTAAAAAGGTTACAGTCGGCTGTAGCCGCCAGTATAATCCTCGTCGCTTGGCAATGAAATACAANGTAGCCGCCAGTATAATCCTCGTCCCTTGGCAATGAAATACAACACCGGAAAAGCACATTACATTAATATACTCTGGATTAATTTTAGTTATTATGGCAAAGTTAAAGTACTCAGTTTTTGTGGATCACATAGATTTTTGATTTCAAAGCATAAATAGTGCGTACATTTATTATTTGTTCACTTAATACTGAAATTTTGTTAAATTAAAATGTAACTGATGATTAAGCAAAGCCTTTAATGGGACCACTTATATCCACGCAATATGTAAATTGCTTTAAATTAAAAAGATAATTCAGCGCAATTAAGCATTAAAACCTCTACTGAGACCACATAGGTGTACTGGAAGTACCTGTAATTTTCATCCAATCAAACCCATGTTTGGTACACTCATTAGTTATATTTATTTTCACTCAATACGTAAATTTCGTCAAATTCAAAAGACAACTATGCATAATTCAGCATTAATGCCTTAATTGAGATCAGAAAGGTGTGNTATTTTGGAGGTACCCCTGATTTTCATCCAACCAAGTCCTTTATCTGTGCACACATATTTATGTTCACTTTATAGGGAAATTTCGTTGAATTTAAATGATAATTGCGGAAAATTCTGCATAAAGACTCTTTTGGGACTTTATAGGTGTGCTGGGAGGCCTCACATTTTATTCCAACGGTTATAAGTTTTTCGAATTAATATTCAAAGGGTTGCAGTATGCTTAATCCCGGAATTCAGAATAAATATATGGATAAGTAGGTGTACTGGATGTATACGAAATAATGCTCGGAACAAGACCAATTTCAAAAGGGGATCTAAACTTTTGTGAAAGAATTCTCTATTTTTTGGATACGGACGGACGCACATGGCCCAATCCATACCTGTGGTGATCCTGATCATATCGGTAAGTATTTTGATAGGTCTCCGTATGCTGGTTCTGGGTGTTACAAACTTATTACCAAAGCTAATATACACATTGCCAATTTCATTGAAGACGTGTATAAAATGGCAAATATGTGGAAAGTTTAGCTCCGGCAGGATGCAAGGTATGCTTATCTAGTCGCTAGTGCTGCCTGCAAAAAGTGCAGACATTTCTTGCCAAAGCAAGTGGCAATAAATAATGTGACATCGATTTTTCAATAAATAAAACGAAAAGCCAAACAAGCGCCATCGTCTCAGCTTTGTCTTTGTATTTTATTTATGCC
>JXPQ01018706.1:2574-19351 GCA_001014675.1 Ephydra gracilis
AGGAGCATACACTGCCGGCTAGTCAAATATTTGCGCTAATAGGAAGCGTGCGCCACTGGTTGCATCGACTAAGCGCATCAGCGCACGCGACATCTCCTAGTCAGGTGGCGCGTGGGTCATGGTCTTAGACGCACTATTGTCCTCTCTAAATCCTCATTGTAACAAGCGCTCAGAATTGGCACACACACTTCGCATTGCACAGCACAGTGCAGTCACTCTGGATCTTTGCTAAACTAAAATACATACAAATTTCATAAATATAAATTAAAAAAATAAATAAAAATAAAAATAAATAATACAAAAAGTAAGCGCATATAAAACAGAAGCAAATCATTTAAGATGCAACAATAACGACATTTTACCCCGCTCACTGCAACAAACTTCACAACAACAAAAATCTACATTATTTTTGAAGCGATCCTACACACATATAACAAGAGAGACAGTCAGCCATATGAAAGCAATAACAACAAGCCACTTACGCCAAACACTGGACGGCTTAACATATGCAATTTCTCATTTTATTTTTAAATGCTGGCGGGCTTGCTTTTTCCTTTTGTTTTTCGCTTCAATTGTGCAAAAAGAACAACACGCACTTTATAAAATCTTGCGATGTATAAAAGTAATATTGAAAAAAATTATCTCGCTGAAAAAGGAGAAAAATTAAAATAACACAGGCAACTTATACAAAAAAGCAAAAAAAACTTAAACAATAAAATAAAAATAAAAAAATTGAAAAAGTTCCATCATAATGTAAGTGAAAAAAACAAAAGTAACCAGCAAGCAACAACAAAACGTTCCAGTGAAATGCGAATGAAGCGTAAAGATCTTCTTGTAAGTACAGGAGTGGAGCTGTGCAGTTGCTGTCGATTAGAATTATGGAGCATCCACGTTTTTTTGTGCAATGCACGGGAAATGACTCGTGCTTCCCAAAGCGAAAACTGTTAGTTTTTTTGTATGGTATTGTAGATTGGCAAATACCATGTACCCATGCCGTTATCCCGATAATTGTATACTTGATGTGAATCGGTCCCTTACTTCAAAATAAGTTTGCAAAATATTCTTATGCACATAGTCACCACACGCTTTTATTAGTACACACCACAACTTTTATCGGTTTTTACATGGTGTCAGACAGAAATCGCGAGTGGATACTGTATGCTTGATGACCACTGGCTCTCATCATAAATGAGAGTTTGCGTTTTAGCTGCTTTTAAGTTGGCTGAGCAGTCGGTGTTCACCAAATGACCCGTCAGTTCCCACTTGTTGATGACTAGCATCCAATCTTGCATTAAATGTCGTCTGATTTCTTATTTGCTCATTCGTAACAACCCAATGGTACGTGGTGGCGTATGAATGTCGTCTGACTGATGGCTGGTGTACAACAAATTGATTAGACTTCTGCTGTTTAGTTTGCTCTCATTTTCAACGGCGTATATTATGCAGCCACTGGAGTTGGAGAGCCGGCAATGCTTGCTTCGGTCAGACTAGGCTGTGACATCCTTTTTAGCTCAAACATGGTACCGCGGTACTAGAAAATTCTCGCTTGCCAGTTGAATGACTACAATAATGGTTCACTATGTGTTGGGTAAATGTTGTTCACTTTGATGAGCATGTTCAGTTGTTTGCTTAAGTGAGTCACATGCTGCCAAGCGGGGGAAACGAGGTCGTAAACTTGGCTAAACCTGGAATATCATTTTCTCTTTTCTTTTTTCTTAAAAGAAGTTCTTGAAATTCTAAAACATTCTTCCATGCTCGATTTTTGAATAAATCTGAAATTACCATCGAGAACAACTGAGCACAAGAAATCCAGTGAATAGAAAAGAACAACGGAGCTAAAGTCAGGAATTCACCAAGGAGAACAATTGAGCAAAAAGAGCAAATTAGGAAAAAAAAACAACTGACCAAAACTGAGCAAGCATATATAAATAAAAACTGAAAAAAAGTGAACCAAGAAGCAAAAGTGAATAGAAAAGAACAACTGACCAAAAGTGAGGAAGTCAATAAAAATAACAACTTAGCAAAATTCAGCAAGTGAAGAGAAATGAATAACTGAGCAAATTTTAGGAAGAGAAAAAAAAAACAACATCTGAGCAAAAGTGACAAAGTGAACAAAAAGAACGACTAAGCAAAAGTATGCAAGTGAACAGTACAGTTAGCAAGTGCACAAAAAGAATAACTGAGCAAAAGTGAGCAAATGAACAGATATAACAACTGAGCAAAAGTAAGCAAATTAACAGAAAAGAATAACAGAACATGTGAAAGAATAACTAAGCAAAATTGAGCAAGTGAACAATAAGTATAACTGAGCGAAACTGAGCAAACGAACAGAAAGAACAACTTACCCAAACTCAGCTAGTGAACAAAAAAACGCCAGGAGCAAAGTTGAGGAGGTCAACGAAATGAATTAATGAGCATAAGTGAGCTAGTGAATAAAAAGAATAACTGAACAAAAGTGAGCAAGTGAACAGAACAGAATAACTGAGGAAAAGTGAACAAAATGAACAACAACAGACGAGGCAAGTGAGCAAAAAGAACAACTGAGTAAAAATGAGTAAGTGAACAGATATAACAACTGAGCAAAAGTGGGCAAATTAACAGAAAAGAATGACAGAACAAGTGAAAGAATAACTAAGCAAAATTGAGCAAGTAAGCAAAAAGTATAACTGAGCGAAACTCAGCAAATGANAAAGTATAACTGACCGAAACTGAGCAAACGAACAGGAAGAACAACTTACCCAATTTCAGCTAGTGAACAAAAAAGCGCCAGGAGCGAAGATGAGGAGGTGAACGAAATGAATTAATGAGCATTAGTGAGGTAGTGAATAAAAAGAATAACTGAACAAAAGTGAGCAAGTAAACAGAACAGAATTACTGAGGAAAAGTGAACAAAATGAACAACAACAGACGGGGCAAGTGAGCAAAAAGAACAACTGAGTAAAAATGAGCAAGTGAACAGATATAAAAACTGAGCAAAAGTGGGCAAATTAACAGAAAAGAATGACAGAACAAGTGAAAGAATAACTAAGCAAAATTGAGCAAGTAAGCAAAAAGTATAACTGAGCGAAACTCAGCAAATGAACAGAAAGAACAACTTACCCAAACTCAGCTAGTGAATGAAAACCGCAAGGAGCAAAGATGAAGAGGTGAACGAAATGAATTAATGGGCATTAATGAACTAGTGAATAAAAAGAATAACTGAGCAAGTGAACTAAAACAACACCTAAGCCAAAGTAAGCAGGTTAAGAAAAAAGAACAACTGAGCGAAACTGAGTAAGTGAACTGAAAAAAAATCTGAACAGAACTGAGCAAGTGAGCAGGATGAACAACTCAACGAAAATGAGTAAGCGAAAGAAAAAGCGCAACTGAGCGAGTGTACTAAAAAGTGCAATGGATCAAATGTGAGCAAGTGAACAAGAAATAACAACTGAGCAACACCGAATAATATGGAAATTCTTGGTCAGTGCAGTGAAAAACTAATTTGTTACCACTCGCTTATGTACTACATTGCTATAACCAAATTGCAATACACATTATTATCCACATCTGGGAAATGCCACGTATGGCACTAAATTTTAGACTTAAGTTCTTCTGAATAAAAACTATCCAGTACAGTTCAGTAAATGCAAACCAGACACAGATAAACTGGGAACATTGCAACCAAAACGTAAAGCCATACATTGCTTTACATTAATGCTGCTAGAATCCCTTGTGGATGAGTAATGCAATATGGTACTTGTGATTAAGACCAGCCCATCTGGGTGTTGCATGCTGTATGACATGGCGTATGAAGTTGTTATTCTTGTTGTTATTATTACTATGAACTAATTCGAAATTCTAATTATGATGCAAACTGTTGATTTTTTTAACTATATACTAAATTTAAACTCTGATCTTTCCTTTGAAGGATAAAGTTGAGAAAAAAAAGGGATTTCGGCGATGCATGAAGTTGAAATTGGTGGCAAGCGGACCAAACTTTGAATGGGGGAACGTTTTTGAATTATGGCGAACAAATGCTTAACGATTAATTTTGAAATATATAAACGAGGTGAATACGAGGCTTAAAACATTGGATAAATGGAGAAATACGGAATTGACAGTCAACCGATTCACAACATAAGTACAAATGGTTGATCGCAAACCAGTTACTGATTTTTTATGTGAATCACTAAAATACGTATAATTGGGTTTAAAAAATCATAAACAATGGACGGTGTAGGTAACTGAAAAATTATGGTTCAGATGTAAAGGAATATGTTTCAGCTCGGTATCCGAGTAGTTGCATGGGAATGCGTACCCGAGCAGTATTTTATCTGGTAAACGGGTAGATAGTTTGATTTGCATATGGCTCATCCACCTTTTTTTGACGAGGCGGGGGTATCTGAATTGAGGGGGATGGGATAAAAGATCAAGACGGCTCACAAACTTCACACTCAGAGTCCACCCTTTTAGATAATGAAAATCAGGGATATGTACAGATTGCATTGTACTCGGACATGTGTGCAGAAGTTTCTGGTCTTCCTTTATTTTAATGAATCTATAATTACTTTAAATTTTCAGATTTTATTTGTTATCTTACCGATGTTTCTTAATTGAAGTGCTTTTGCATTTGGTGTGCATGTGGCTGCAGACAGGACATGAACTTTGCTGCTCCGTGGTTTAATTGTCCTCCTCAAAATGGGAAGTGATCGAAGAACGATTTTGCTGATGCTTTGCAGAGAATTGTTTCACCAAGATGTGGTTCTTGTAGTAAGCAAAAGTTGATAGTATAATTTTAAGGCTACAGGAAGCTTACGGTGGATGCTGCTAATCCATGAAGTTTAGTTAAGTTTCTGTGAACATGAATGTCAGTAAGGCACTCGTCAACCCAGGCCACCGATTTTAGAAGTTCCCTAGTTCTGAATGAATAGTTTGGGTTCTTAAATCCAATATCACAGGTGCTGCTGTCCTTAGAAGCAAGATGGGTGCTGAGGCCTCATTCACAGCGGAGGTTTAAGATGGACTTACCTACAAATCATAGAGGACTGATGCAGTCCTGTTTGTTGTAATGGCAACAGAACGGGATACAGGTGAACTCTTTTCAGTTGTAACTGGTGCACACCCTGTGATAGTCCATACTTATGGCCCATAATTACATTCGATTTCTGTGAAAATACACCCACAGATGATGATAAGATCGTAAATTAATATTAATTGCAGTGCCTGGTCATCAGTATTAGCTAAGATCCCTGCTAAAACTAAACTACCAACGTAAATAGATCTTATAACAAATAAGTGCACTGCGAATCGAATAAGACGTGGACGTAGGACGAGGCATATTAGCGTAATATAAGCAATTAGTAGTTGACATAATTTGATATACTACTTACCCAGTAAACACCACCGAGCGTCCATATTTCGAGAGCTAGTTAAACACTCAAGTTCAGCCCGCTATATATTGGGTGTTTAACTTTACCGAATATGAGGGTCTCCCATCACAACTAAGCAAAAGTGTTGGTAAGGAGGTAATAAATTACGAAAATGATATTCTCTACATAATTTGGTGATATGATAGCATGCGCAGCGGTAAGACTCTTAGTATCCCCTGCCCTGTGTTGAAAAAGTTCGATGCCGCCTATGAGATCTTGTCAACGTTTTTCATTCCAGAAATACTTATAAAATAAAGCTTTCTGAAACGCCGTAGCTTGGAGCTGTCTTCATGTGGCCTTTTGGTGCTACATGCTTATTCCATGATTTTTCAGCTTGGTCATAGAGAAAATCATCTCTTCTCCTGTGACGCAGAGTCACCAATTATAAGAGCTTGATGCTTTTAATAAACGCTGATGATATGAAACTCATTGACTAAATAAAATGCCATAGTACGGATGAAAGGTGTATTAGTTAATGAGAACAACACAAACTACTGCGTGCCGACGTGCAAAGGTTCTGGTCTCGGAGAATCCATTGAAATGCAAAACATGTAGTGCGAATTGGTAAATGACGCCTAACTAGGCTACAGTGTTAACATTTATCAACATCAACGAAATAAAATGTGAGATTTTATCTGCAAATATGTGGTAATAATTATTATCCAATTGAGTAATAAAAGCCTCTCGCGTAAGACTAAAACTCGCTGTACCTCATAAGCCCTTTCTCCCTCTTGGATCTTGCATCACGATAACGCAGCGTCTCCTAATGCTATCGTTAAACCGTGAAGGTTTGGCCAAAATCGAAGCGAATTTTATCGAAAAAATACCGAATAAACCTGATTTGGCTTCCTGTGAATTGTTCCTATTCAATAACCGGTATAAGATCATGGGCAATACGAAGATAGCTCTGTTAATCACATCAGAAAAGGAATGTAAAAAATATTTTGAAGATTGAATCTTGCGCTTGCATAAGTGCATTGCAGCCCATGGGGACTACTTTGAAGGGCATAATATCGATTTTAAGGCACAGTCTCGTTTTTTTAAAGAATTTTCTCAATAAATTTCTGGAACATTTTGATCAAGGCAGTATTAGTTAATGGCACTGATGTGGAAAACTGCTTAAGCAGTACACCGAACGAGAATTGTAACCAAAGTTAAGGACAATAAAATTGGCCCTGAAAATAGTTAACGAAAAATAAAGTTTATTCCGCTCCTGAGAATTTTCTAGTTCATTAATTGTATATATCATCAGTAATGGAAAAAATAAAGTTTGAGGTGCGCAACTGCATTTTTAATAAAGATATAAAATTCTTTTTATTTTGTTCTTATGTGTGAAACAATGTTTATGCAACAACTACTGTGCAACATTCCAAACCAGTTGCTCCGTTTAAAAAATAAACATAAAAGAAAAATAAATAAAAACTTGTTTGCAGGTTCCTTAGCTTTATATTCAAGCGTGTTCGTAGTCAGTTCCATGCCCAGTTGCTTATTGTTAGTAAGTGGAAGAATAAACCTAACCACAAGGTAATTATTGGATTTTGGAAATTCTGTAGCAAAACAAAAACAGTGTAATGCACGTCACTTGATTATTACATAAAAAACAACACTTTAAATTATTCTGAATTAATTTCTTTAATTTTTTTTTAGTTTATGGCACACTTTGCTAACTCCTTTTCTGTGGGCCACTTAGGTGTCTTATTTTAATGCATCAATGGTATACATATTAAATGTATATATGCTGGCTAAGCATGATTAAGCAGTAAAGCCTCTAGTGGGATTATATAGCGGTCCTAGAGGTACATTTTAAATTTTTTGATTTTAATGCAATCAAGCCAATTTTTGGTACACACATTGATTATATTTATTTGCACTTAAGTGCCACCAGCTCGCTGAAGTGCGGGAAGTATTGTAGCAAAATGAGTCATCTACTACTTTGGCATCAGCACGGAGCTGGTAGCATCGATTTCATCTGCGCCGCTAGGCGCAGCATCTGGTGAATCCTGGCCCTGCACCGTTTGCAGTTTTTGCTTTTGTTCTTCGAGCACAGCTTGCGTAATAAACTCAAAAGAGTCAATGCTCTTGCGTGAGCCGATGTCACAGTCGATTGCGTTCAGCTGAAAGGTACGGCGTATAGCGCTAGCTGGTATTTCAATGGTTGGTGACTTAAGCCCCATGTGCTTAAGGCTCTATTTAGACCACATAGCTGTACTGGAAGTACTTCTGATTTTCATATAATTAAGCACATTTTTGGTATACAAATTGGTTATATTTATTTTAACTGAATAATAAAATTTCGTAGAAATTAAGTATCATTTAATTGAGTAATTGTGCATAAGTCTCCGTTAAACCACTTCGGTGTACTGCAGGTAACCTTAATTTTCACCTATTTTTGGTTCACACACTGATTATATTTATGCTCACTCACTACTGAATTTCGTTAAATTTAAATGATAACTGTTGATAATTCGGTATAAAGCCGTCCTTTAAGAACTGTTTCGGTGTACTGCGGGCACCCTTTTTTTTTTAAATATCAATTTTTTTTTTATTAATTTCATTAATAATTTACAAAAAAAAAAATGTATTATCAATTCTGACAGCTGCAGTAAGGTTATGCCCGTTTTTTTTAAGGTGTACTGGAGGTACCCGAAATATTGGTCACATCTGAACAAAGTTCAAACTACGATCTTAAATTTTTCCATACAACATGTGTATCAAATATGGATGACCTAGCTGGAATTCTTGTTTCTAGTTGTGCGATACAGATGGACAGAGGAATATACATGGCTAAATCAGTTCTTTTGGTGATGCTTATCATATCAATATATATTTGGATAAGTCTTCGGAGCATGGTGCTGATCCAAACTAAAACACATATTGCTAATTTCATTGGCAACTTGAAGAAGAGAGTTCACCGGATAATTTGAAATTTCGGATAATCTTCGTATTTACATATTCAATCAGCAATATGAACAAATTCAATGCTTTCTTTTGGCTTTGAATGTGTACCTCTTTAAGGCTAGACTCTAAATCGCCTGATTCTGCATGAAGTCTAAATTTATACTTCTTACAACTCAGTTTATTCATGTGAAGCCAGCGAAACTACATCGCAAGACCTTGATGACGATTACCCCGCTAAGGGTTGAGGGAATTTGATAAGCTATACTATAAGGTTGTTGTTACTGCACTCAAAGGATTGCAATTGCCAAGCCAGGGCTAATCAATGCTAAAGTCCTGTGATATACACTAAAGTGGCAATGTGCAGGCGTTTGGATATGGCTTTGTACAAAGTAAGAGACTAGGCTCTTAATCGCTAAACGCTGAATTTCTTCAATATTGCCTTATTATCTGTTGATGCTCCAATAAACGATAAAGCCGACGTTTCGAAAAATGCCTCTTATGATAGACTCAAGACTCTGTGTCTGAATTTCCTGGGGAAAAAAAATTATTTTATACAATTTCAATATTAATGTGGGCATAGAGTGAAAGGAAGTTCAATCCACGCGAGGTAATTAGCGATAACGGCAACACAGAATATGTTCCTGACTTGACCATATTAAGTAGTTTCTAGAATTGTACTACAAACGCAGTAACATTACAGTACCCAAATAAACAAAATGTGCTTAATGCACGGCATGCTTTCTGAACGTGCGAAAGTTAGAGGCCACAAACACCGAACCCGACGACTTTCTGGTTCCTATCGCGGAAAGAACGAACGCAAAGTGTTTCTCAATGCAAAGCAACTAAAATTCAATGAGCGAAATTTTTAATTGCAAGACACTGCACAGGTGTTTTCAAAACGTCTCAGGGAACTCCTCTTTAAGCCTTCTCTTAGCAGTCAATGTAAATATGATTGGAGTTTCATGTTGTAAAGAATAATAAGAATAAAGGCTAATCTTAATGTTGATGATGTAGAAAATATCGGCTATGAAATATGAAGCATGAACTATGCAATGCTGGTAACAAGAAATTAATGAACTAGTTCACGTTCGTATTTGTAAAATTTGGTCGATTAAAAGCAAGGCGAATGATTGTAGGCTTAGTGTGCTCCGGGTTGTGTTGAACGAGCTGGAAGCCACAAATTTGGCCAACTGGCGTGTCATAAGCCTCCTAGGCAAGGCCTTTGCGACCCTGTCGTGTGTGCTGTGTTAAATAGTAAATGGTTACAATTTCTTGCAAATATTCCATTGCTCACCACTTCGCACTTCGCCAAATTTTGGAGAAGACCCATTAGAAGCGAATACACACCTACCAGCTTTTTAACGCTTTTTTTCTAAACGCTGTGATTTGTTTTAGTTTCATAATGGCGCAAAAAAAAAATATTTCGTGGTAGGGTTTGAAGCAATGTGGCAGCATTCCCTATAACAGCATGGTGACACTAGCGTCGGCCGATGATGTGGGAATTGCCGAAGTATACGTTAGTTTACTGCAGCCTTCTCCAAATACGTTGAACAAGCAAGGAAAACATGTTTTAAGGTTAACAAGAATAAAATGTAGTACTTTGTACACGTTGACTGTAAAGATTCCAGTCTCCACGAATCCGTTGTAAAACTTCTACTTGGGGTTTTTAAAGACGTTGTTTACCTAGAGTTCCGTATTAAAATGTGTAACAAAATCGTCGAAATGAAACGGTAAGTTTCGCAAACAGGATTTACTATGCACTCCGCAAGATAATCAGCTACAGACCATTCTAAAATCGCTCGTATGAGTTAGAACCAGTACATGAAATGATCGGATTTCAAATCGATGCAGTCGTAAACACCAAAGAGCACGACCAAAACTTTTTTGAAAATAGCAGATGTGCCACGCTATCGCCGTAGTAGGAATCCGCTACTCGCAACAAACTGCAGACCATTCGGATGGTACCTACGCAAAATTGCTGAGGCCAAGACCTGCTACAGGCTGTAATGGCCTTTTAAGTAAGTAATACACAATCATTTCTTAAAGAGTAATATTCGAGTAAAAGTACTATTTACTAGTATAAATTAGTGAGGTATTTCTGTTGGTTTTGCTGCACACAGCACTGAAAGACTGTATACACGCTGCAAAACACTTTATTACGCTTTAATTTCTTCATCTGGTCTATTATTAATCCAATTGTGAATTGCGATGATTCTCTGAGTATTTTTTATTTGCTGCATTTACAATACAGCCAAACAGTTTTGAAACTCACTTTAAACTGATTACTTATGGCTCTACACATGTCCGTGCTTATAAGGTTTTATAATGCAGAAGTCCTTCAAAAGTTTCCAAAAAGCATATAGGCTCATACGAACTTTCTTATAACTCATAGATTTGAGGGTGTGTTTAGTACGATTTTTGTCTTGAGCAGCTTCGGCGAAAATAGTATAATAAATGAAGTGAAAAGACAAAATTCGTGTAAATCATTTCATAAAATTCATTTCTTTTAATAGTTAAAGAGATCGCCAATAATTAAAAATTAAAGCAATTTCATGCATCCACAGAGTTTAGGTACTTCAGAGCCTTCAATGCATCGTAGCAACAGCGCTAGCAGCAGCTGCAAGCGCACGACAACAATGCAAGCAAACTAGAAACTAACTTTAATTTTTGAAATTCAGAGAATACTGCTCAGATAAATTTACATAGTATTGGAAAATGAGTGTTTCTTAGAAATAATGTCTTTTCTTGTTGTACGCTGTGCATTAGCAGAGCAGCACAATGTTGCCACTCTCGTTACCAGCTAAAAATGCGCGATTTAATGGCAAAACCGCCAAAGAGGTCAGCACACCACGAAATGTTTCGGAGCGCAACTTTGTCACCGTGTGATGAGCATGTGAGCTGCTGAGATCAGAATAAATGCCGATACGGTTGCCAGTAGTGGCAAACACCAATTCGTTGCCAATTGTTTGGAGGAAATGTGCTGGTTCTGCTGGCGGTCTGTAGAATAAATTATGTAATGGAGCAGCACATATACCAGAATACTTACCGCAATTGATAGTGCAATATGCCGTCGTTGGCATGCCATACGGCCAGACTGTGATCAAGCGCAGAGCTGACCAGCTGGTGTTCGTTTGGCGCCGCCAGCTGCAGCAAGTCACATTCCATTGGACGCCATGTATTCAGTAACATGCCGGTGCGCGTATCTAGCATAACAATGCTGCCTGTTGACATGCCCACAGCTAGCCAGTTCCCCGATGGCGCTACTGTGAGACAGCGCACGGTCGCATTGTATTGTGTGGCAGGTATGACGCGCCACTCATTGACATACTGCATGCAACGTGTATCGATTATCTTCACCGTCGACTCGGCGGTGCCAGTGACTACCAATGGGCTAGGCGTAGGCATGCTCTTAACAACTGTGATGGGATTATGTTTGATCGTGTCCAATATGCCTAGTGGGCGTCCGATAAAGGGATCCCATATGTGCACACCGGAATCGCACGAGACCACATAACGCATTGTCTCGAGAAAGGTTAACGAATGGATAGACTTTTTGTGCGCCGTATACGTGAACTGGCAGTTGTTTGCCTTTTTTCCGTCACCTTCACTGCGCAGCGACCACAACTTTACAGTTTTATCCTTGGACGCGGATATGAAGCTGTTTTCGTTGTCTAAAGCGCAGATGGCGCGAACTGAATTCGTGTGACCTACGAAAGATTGCAATTTAATCTGCTTCAGATTCAGTGTGGCATCTTTATCGGAGCGACTGATTTCGTGACGCCAATATGCCAGCCAGTTGCCTTTAAGGTGGCGCGTTGTTTGCATATGCTCCAACTTATAAGCTACCATGTCCAGCACTTCCATTGGACCGACATCTTTTTTCAATTGTACCGTATTAAGCAGCTCAATACGATTACCGATTACCTGTGTACCAAAGCTATTACCCAATTCGCTTGGCTGTACAACGTCTGCAGTTCTATCCAGCGCATCGCTCGCCCCGGCAGCATTTACCGTTTCTGCTGTGGTCAATGACTTATAGTCGGGCTGCTCGAACTCGTGGCAAAGCGTCAGAATGAATTCTAGATTAACGATCGTGCGCTGCATGATCGCCTCACCGAGAAAATGCAAAAAGGCCAGGTAGGTTGTATGCGCCAGCGCTGGGTTGAACACATCACGCAGCTCTTCAAGCTCTCGGAGATTCGTAGTCGTTGATAACGGCGGCGTGAGTGCGTTTGTGTCGAAGTCATTCACGCCAAATGCCTTGTCGAATATTAAGAAGAACGGCCGCAGCAGTGGCAGGCACAGGTGCTCCTTTGACATATCCGATCCGATGCGTACGCATAAAACGTACACGGCGTCAATGAATTTGCGCGCTAGCACAGAGCGGCCGAGATATCCGCTTGGCATGAGCAAGTTGCCAGAACCTATCAGCCGCAGCACGGGCAGCAAAATAGCATGTAGCACAGTTTCCTGTAAGGACAGCACAATAAGCTGGTATGCCTGCCTAGACCAGACAAAAACAACGTACCTTCAATTGTTCCATGATTGTGGTGTCCATTAGACAAGGCGTTATATATTTGAGTAGCTGCAGCGCGCTGATTACAGCGCCTTCCAGGCTGCTTGTTATGCGTTTTGTGCTGAGCGCCACCAGCTCGCTGATGTGCGGGAAGTATTGTAGCAAAATGATTTCCTCACCGAACAGCGCTAAAACGCTAAATACTTTGCCACTTTTCGACAATTTTTATAGCATAAAGTACTTACCAGCAATAGACATCAGACACTCTAGCACACGTGAGGCGCTGCGGTCACCCACTACTCTGGCATCAGCTACGCTAAAGTAGTTTAATTTATCCAGCTCCAGCTGTTCCTTATTTGTAGTTATCTCCGGCAGCAGATTTTCTTGTCCGACGTAGCAGAGCGTAAGCATCTTCAGTAAATTACGGGTTATGAAACGTGACGATAGTACTGGACCCAAACGATGAGATAGCCACACCAAACTCTCGGCGCTCATTTCGGAAATTCGATTATTCTCGGCAGCTTTTGCTTCGCACATTTTCGTCAAGACTGACGCTTGCACGGAGCTGGTAGCATCGACTTCATCTGCGCCGCTAGGCGCAGCATCTGGTGAATCCTGCACCTGCTCCGTTTGCAGTTTTTGCTTTTGTTCTTCGAGCACAGCTTGTGTGATAATCTCAAAAGAGTCAATGCTCTTGCGTGAGCCGATGTCACAGTCGATTGCGTTCAGCTGAAAGGTACGGCGTATAGCGCTAGCTGGTATTTCAATGGTTGGGGACTTAAGCCCCATGTGCGTGCCAGCGGTGGGCGTAGACGCGTTCGTTGGTGAGAGCTTCTCCGCTTCTTCGAACGATAAATTCGATAGTTTTGCGCCATAAATTATTTCGGAAATAGCAATTTTCTCCGGCGTTGTCTCGACGTTGCTTTCGTATTCACGTGCTTCTTCCGCAGGTGTCGGACGCATGTCAAACGAGTCAATGGATTTGTTCTCCGAAGTGCCTGCATTGGAGATACGATCGGCATTGCCATCGTCTTCAAATGTAAACACTTCCTCCATTTCAGTTTTTGCCAAAGCAACTGCAAGAAATATTTATCAAACGTTTTATAGTTTATTACCCTAATGCATAAAAATAGTTTTCTCCGGCTTTGAGTTCATTGGAGAGATATGCATAAAAAATATCGCTACACTTGTTTTTGAAATACATCGACGAAATGTGGTTATTGGGTGTATGTTGTAAAAACTTAGGCCAAGTTCATGAATGGGCGAAATCGGAACATAACTTTAGATACCTTTTTTAGACGTTTTAGCCTCCGATTGCACTGTGTTACTCATAAATGCTTAGTTTTTCATCGTATGTTATTTGAATTTACAAGCAGTGCGCAGGGTACAAAACAATACGCCATTTTTTCAAGAAATTTTCATTTTATTTCTGAACACAGGCCCATTTTAGGAAGATGCAGTTCGCCCAACATGCCAGCCACTTTGCAAAATACGCCTCCGTCTCGGCGATTACTTCTTCGTTTGAACTAAATTTCTTTCTCCGCGAGCCATTTTTTGATGTTAGGGAACAAGAAAAAGTTGTAGGGAACAAGATCAGGTGAATACGTAGCGTGCCGCAGCAATTCATGTAGTCTGGCGGCGACAACTCCGGATGAATATGCTGGTGTGTTATTGTGGTCAAACACCACTTTTTTTTCGCGGAAAGCGGCTGTGTTTGCTTCATTTTTGACGGAACCGTCGAATAACTCACTTTATTATTATGCATGGATCGTTTTTGCTTTTCCTCAAAAAACTATGAGAATAACCCCGTTCGCAGCCAAAAGGATCTCCGCCATGACCTTACTAGCCGATAGTGATCTTTGTTTTTAATGTCATTCTGGTTTCAGCAAAAGCGAAATTGTTTCGGTGCTCGCTTAAATTGCTCCAAAAAACTGCTTTGAAATTAACAGCCACATTTGTTGTCCATAGGGAGCAATTGCGGCAGTTAATGGGTCTATAATTTTTTTATCGCTAACTTATTATGTAGAATATTAATTTCCGTTGTGGTTGAAATACCTAGGCCTGTGCTACTACCCGCACTTTCACACGTGGATCAGCGAGAATCATGCCGTGGACTTTTTAAATGATTTCCTTGCTAACCACATCTGCCAGGTGTCCTGGACGCTCCTTATCAAAAATGGATGTTCGACAACGTTTAAATTCGTTGAACCTATATTTAACTGTGGACATAGCTGGCGAAGTGTCTCCATCAACAGAAACCAACTGGACTTTTATCTCTTCTCTCGCATGGTTTCCTATTCAAAAACAAAGAGCGAATTACCGTACCGCTCTTTTTCCGCTTTAGCGAAAATCACGAAGCATTTCTTATTCAAATGGTTGCTTAATCTACACTAACCTATCAGTCAGCCTAGATTTGTTTTACCCTCATTTCACAGACGGCAGCACACGATCATAATATTAAAATTCCTCGAGAATACCCGCTGTCATCCAACATGGTTACTTAGTTAATCGCCTAAGTGGTAAACGAGTTTTTTACCCTGTTTCCCTAATATTCCAGAATTCGAGTGACATCAGTTCATTATTTCAAGAAGAAGTTTGATCCCCAATTTTACTTGAATGCGTAGAATAGCCAGTTTTGCATCGGAAGTAACTGACATTTGGTATTGTTCAAATGTGTTTATATATCCATGAAATTCTCGAGTTTGAGTGCGGTCTGTATTTTCGGGTACCTCGCATACCACAGATTTACGGAAATAAGCATAAAATCCAGTGAACAAGAGGCAAATCACTGAAAATTGCATTAACATTCTATCATTTTCTTTTTATTATTTTAAAAATGCTACAAGCCTTGCATGCTGCTATAAAGTTCTCAAATTTTTCGGAANTTTTTTTTATTATTTTAAAAATGCTACAAGCCTTGCATGCTGCTATAAAGTTCTCAAAAGTTTTCGGAATCGCTTAATAATTTCAGGTACCTCTCATGTATATTTTACCCCGGTCTGTATTTTCGGGTACCTCGCGTACCACAGATTTAAGGAAATAAGCATAAAATCCAGTGAACAAGAGGCAAATCACTGAAAATTGCATTAACATTCTATCATTTTCTTTTTATTATTTTAAAAATGCTACAAGCCTTGCATGCTGCTATAAAGTTCTCAAATTTTTCGGAATCGCTTAATAACTTCAGGTACCTCTCATGTACATTTTAACCCGATTTTATTAAAACGTGTTTCATGACAAATTGCTAACATTTTGTATTAACGCATTTTTGGCTTGTTTCTCTCCCATCCACAGACCAAACTACTAGACTAGACTGTATAATCACAGCGTCTGTTCTTTTTTAACGATGGAATTGTGTTTTATGAAACAATTTAAATTTCGTTTAAAAATACATACTCAATCCGGAATTGAATCACTTTTTCAAAAATGGATAGAACCCGTCCTATTATTTGGTACCTGCGAAACGCACATAAGTTTAGCTTATAAAGAATTATTGCAATAAAATGAGGCGAAGAGGTTAAATGGGAGACCAATATTGCCGGGAAGGTCTAGAAAAAAAAGTTTCATATCACGAATTTTGAAATTTTTATTTTTTCATATATTTTTATACTGAAAAAATAAGAAAACAAAGCAAATAATGAATGAATATAAAAAAACTGGTACTTAAACAATGATTGACTGATGGGTATTATGTAGTGGGTTTACATTGACTATTTGAGTTGTTTTTAGTGGAACTGCCACTTCCACAACATGAAACTTGCAAATCAAATTTACGTAATCTTTGAGGGATGCTTATTCGATGCTTGCTTATTATCGCGTTGAATAACCCTTCGCAAGGATAGTTTCTCTTGCGCGTAGGCCATTATCATATAAAATCTTCTAATAAGTTTTCCACATAATAAGAGTTAAATAATAATAGTTAAATCTAAAAAAAAAAAAAAAAATGCAAAAAAAA
>JXPQ01018780.1:9172-24150 GCA_001014675.1 Ephydra gracilis
TAACACTTGTTACACTGAATAAAAATATCGTAGTGTTTGTCTTCAATTTGAAATGGAATTTTGAATGGAATTACGAAAAAACATGGACATGCGTGGTACGTTACTCTTAGAGTGGTCGAAAATTTGCATTGGTCAACAAGGAGCTCAACTTCATATTACATTGCTTAAGTCCATGAATTCGTGTATGAGAATCGTTGAACTTTCTGTTTTATGAATCAAATCAAATCATAGCATTTAAGCGATTGTCTTAACATTAAACCCTTAATAATTCGCTAATATTATTATCATGCCGACTTTCAGCTTGAATGAATCGAAAAAAAAAACAAAAGTTCGGTCAGTAATCAGCATTACGGCAAAGCATATTGAAAAAAGCATTAAGCAAAGAATTTTTTGTTGCGAAAAAATTAAAAGGACTTTAGGATACTCAATTCAATGAACGTTCTCGTACGCATTAATACTTTTATCATCCTTAAATAAATAATTTCTTATTAACGTAAGCGTTGAATGAAATACATAGTGAAAATACCAATTTATATATATAAATATATATATGCCAAATTATAATATTGCCTCTAAAATACCTCAATTTATCGTGTTTATAGCTTTGCACATTGGCGCAAAAAAAACAAAACGATGTTTTTTATAGAACTTCTTAGAATGTATTCTAACTAAATCGATCTGACTTATGCAGAACAGACAAATGGTTTGAGATAAAGACATTTTAGAGTTAATAGCATTGTGCTCTGTTAACTTTAACAATTAGCCGTTGCTAAACAAAAACACGTAAACATTTAAAAGAAAATTTTTAAAAACATATTAATTTATACTAGGTTTCCTAATTTACTGTCTTTTAATAAAACAAATTATTATATATATCTTAGCGCTAGCTAAAATTCCAAATAGCTAAGGACCGAGGACTGATTTAAAATTCCAAGATCAGTAAGGACTGACTAACCAAGTACGGTTAATTGTGCGTTAGATTTTGTTTTTTTTTTTCAAATATGAAAATGGACACCTTCCAATATATGCTTGTTTGTCATGAATATCTGGAAGTTGTTCCGAAATTGGAAACACAAAATTTATCATTTACCATGTGAATATCTAGAGGATCAACTAGGACTGGCCATGTCCATGTATCATTGGTGTGTTAGTGAGACTTTACTTCAGAACATGCAAGTTGTAACCTGCAACTAAATGCCAGTACAACTTAAAATTTTTCGGGTATATGTTTTAATGCCTTTTGAAACTGTTATGATATAATCGGATTATTTTGTCTCTTAATCTTCAGAAGCCGCTAAATAAAAAAGTCATAACCAATTTATATTAGAAGGTACAGACTGTGCTGTAACGTACAGAAAAGCTATCGGCAAAAATGGGGATCCAGCACAAAAATAACGTACTGGGTCGATAACTCGATAGTGAAAATAGTACTCTTTTATCAAGTGTTCAGGTGATGGACGGCTCTTCAAAAGAATTTGCCCCGAAAAGCAGAAAAAGTACATCGAATGATGTAGCTCACTAGCAGAGGATGCCTGCGATATGGTTAACTCTTATTTCGAAGAAGATACAGATAATCTGGATACCTGGCCCACTGGACATACAAGCAACTGTGTAGCTGACGATCTAGCAAGGACGGAAAGTAGTATCCAAAAATCAATGTATTAGTTTACTGCACTGTAATTGTTTCATGGTGTATATTATTTTAAATTTCTCCTTTATGATGATGATTATTTTCCTACACTTATGTTTTCAATCAACTTAAAAAATTATTAAAAGTTGCTTTATGAAATGAAATGTTTCTTTGCATCGATACATTTTTTCTACCAACTAATAAAAAATAAAGAATGTTGTTTAATCAAAAAGAAATAAATAGATAGATGGGTAGATTACGACTCACTTGAAAATTGATGTTCTCTCCACAATAAGAATTTGATTGTGGTATTTAAAAAAAAAAAATTAAATAAAATGAAAATCCTTGCCATTGCTCACGCAGAAGGCTTGAAAATTTCCAATATAAATAAGGCAATTATAGTTTGAAAATGCAATTTATTTTTTGACAATTTTGCAAGCTAAAATTAATCCAGTCCGAACATAACAGCTTAATAAAGAGCTTTCAAAGCAGAAAGTTTGGCTGTAACTACTGAAAACACAAACATTACCTAGCGCAAGATGCTGCGGCCTTATGAATTTTGTATCCTGTTGTTATGATAATGAAAAACTTCAGGTAAATTTTTGAAATTAAAACAGAAACCGCATTTGAAATTTTATGTGATCGATGATTTGTAAATTTTAAATAAAAACCTTGTTTGTTCATACTGCGTATGACTTTGTTTAAAAATAGAAATAAATGTTTTTACATTAACTACATTAGAAGTCGAAAACACGAGTTTCTATATAATTAAAAGTAAACGATGTATAAAAATACAATTGGGAAAATAAAAAATATTACAAAGCAGATGTCTGTATGTCCTTAAACGAAAACGTATATAAAAGTTCTGATAGTGAATTGTATATTGTGATGTATGCATGAGGTGGCTTAGCAATCTTTCTCAAGTAAAATAAAATTGAAACTTGCACCAAGTTTAAATACATCAAAGTTACATCTTGGAGTTGCATTTCAAAGCATCATGACTTATTTCACTTGGTTCACAAATAAATTTAATTGGCGTTCAAATAAGATTGATTTAGTACACACGCAAAAGGAATTTACTGACGTTTTTGAGAATTCTTAATTTTTTATTTGCTTATGTTTTTATTCGTTGGGTATACAGTCTTTATCTATTTTTAATTTATATGTAATATGCTAAATATGATTGAGCGAAATGTTTGTTAATATGGATTTTATATTAATTTAAATAAAAAAACACCAAAGAAATCTTATTTTTGGGTGTAAGTCCAGATCTACCTGGAATTGTAGTACCATAATTTTACCACTTCAATTTCATTTAAGGGAATCAAATTACCAGAATTAGAAATCAAATTCGATTAGTTTGTATTTCACGTAGCCGAAATTTTTTACCGATTAAGTCCATTTCTTAATATTCGATTGAAATGTTCAAATGAAATCGGTGAAATCGGAAAACTTTAAAAGACGCGAAAATAAATAGCAAATTTTTGATATATGTTACCCGAAATTGAGAGCCCATTACACACATTTTTGAAGGGTTTCATGGATTGAAATGCACTTTACTGCTCAGTATAGTTTCGCTGACCATCAATAATTTTGGTCCAACCAGATACCAATTTAAGAAGTCTATCTCTAAATTGAGAATCTGAAATGACTGCAAAATAAGCTCCCACAGTCGCTATGCCTTCATAATTGCAAACAACAACTGCTTCCCAAATGACTTCTTCTTGTCTAAGTCGGTAGCGTGATTCGGTTAAATACGATTGATGCTCCAACGATTCGAACTTTATTGCATGGATTTTAACTATTGTTGTCGATGAAAAAAAGATTCCTTTTTTCAGCAAATCGAGTCCCATTTGACGAATTTTTTCCTTCCGCTGATCTTAAAGGTTACCATAATATTCAGAATTTATTGCTTTACAAGTTTGCAAGTAATCCACAAACAAAACTCGTTTCGCATCTTATTAATCTGTTTCATCCAAAATTATTCTATACACAAAATGATTACGGACATAATATGAATTACATTGATTTTGACATAGGCTAACCAAAAACAACAAAAAAACCATTGCTTTTTTAAGAAACCTATTTTGGTCGCATAATGACTGCAGATGTAGTTTCATCCAGGTCGAAGTTTGGCTTCCAAACTGATATGTATGACGAGTACACCGTCTACGTCTGGCTAACATAACAAAGCATTTGATTAACTCAAAAACATTTAAATTGGTATTGGCCGGATGGAGTAATAATGTGCCATAATCTGCTATAGAGCGATGTACCCAAAATTAATTTATTTCCAAAACATTTAAGAAGAAATGTACGTGATCCTAAAAGAAACGCAAAAAAAAACTGTAGAACATGACACTGGTATGTGGTATGGCACTGGCCCGATACTTCAGACTATGGAAACGATTACAAAATTAGACTATAATACCATATTAGAGAACTTCATGCTTAAATTTGCAGAAGATATGTCATTTCTTTGGACATTTCAAGAAGTTTGCGAGAATTAGAAATTCAGGTACTCGTTTGGCCAAGCCAATCTCCTGATTCAAACCCTATGGAAGATCTTAGTGTGGCGTCATAAACTTTCTCTTACAAGTACGAACTATGGGCATTTTTTCAAAAATCATGTTCAGGTATACAAATCAACACAATTCCAAAATTGTGAACCAGTGTTGTGTGTGGAAATTCGCAACAATAATTACCTACATGTATCGAAATATTTAAAAAAAATGAGTTGTGCATGAAACCAAAAATTCTAGCATTGTATACTATTAACCTGGAATCAAGATCGTAACAGACGCCGATATACTTGACGTTGTTGATAACCTAACTGTGCTACTAAATTTAGAGTCACTAAATTAACACTACCTATTAACGTATTATTAACGAATCTGACAAGAGACTTAGTTATCGCATTTGTCTTTAAATTAGGATTAAATTATTTTTTGAATATCATAATCTGCCAAGATTATCCACTCTTTAAACCAGTAGTACCTGACCTTCTCTTTGTAATCCACTGCTAAAAATAAGTATTTCGCTCGCGCTACTATACCACAGATTGCCTATAAGTTGAGTACCTCATGAACATTTGATTTAAACTAAAATTAAATAACGAAGAAAACAACTCAATTTTTATTATATATCAAACGTAGAGTAATCTTTATGTTCACTACACTCAGTAGTAGCAATTTTAACAACATTTGTTCATAGCTATTTTTTTAAATTCCATTAGCCACAATTCAAATGGTATCAACGCATTCTTAGAATAAACGCAGTATTTATAGTCCACTGAGCCACTTAGAATAAATAAACCATAACTTAGAATTCTAGAAAAAACAAGGGTGTTTCATTACATTAGCTCTAATTTTGAAGTAACGTAGAATTCACGCGAATGTTGCTTCAGGGAAAAACTGCAATAGAGCTAAAGGTTAACAATCATTCACAATAGACTGCTGTTGGCGCATATTTTTAAACTGTTGCAAAAATAAGTAGATGAGAGAATACTCACACACATAAAACTAAATTAGTCATACGCATTTGTGTGTCAAAATAAATGCACGTTGCTTTGAAAGCGCTGTGAGATGTACTTAAGTAGAAAAAATGAGGAAAATGCGACTGCGTCTATGGGTATATATAAACAACGCGGCATTTTATGCACTGCATATTTCCAAAATATAGAACATCAATACTGAAGACATATGTATGCATACATATAAAAACCAATAATGAGGAAGTGCAATTAGTTGTAAGCAATACGATAAACAAATGAAATAATAAAAACAAACTGAGAATGTGTAGCAGAGAGCGGTATTGTTTTGTTTGTGAGCGCAGCAAACCGACGACGCCGGCAGTGGCTGACAACAAATGTCAACGTCGTCAAAAACCATGTGCTTTTTTCAATTTGCTTTGTAGGCGAATTGATTTGAATTAACTTTTTAAAATTAAAATTTTTCACAAATATTAGCAGCAAAACAAAACGATTACTTTCATTACCAAAATAGTATTTGATAAAATACTTAGCGCGTAAACATGAGTGTCTGTCAAATAACTTACCTATTCGCTGGAAGTAGTCTGTATTTAATATCACCTGTCTTCAATAAATAATCCACTAATTTATTTTTAAAAGCTCTCTATTGTATCATTTATGTAGTACACGATGTTTGGCTTCACTTTAATTCCCACCAATTCACATGTTGAGCGCTTAATTAATCACACAACTGAACAATGTATAACAAATTAAAATAGCATACGCTAGAATACGGCCACATGGGCATGTGGTTTTGTCGAATTGAATTCGATTCCGCTGTATGTTGCAATTTTTTCTGATTTAACTTATTAATACTTAAGTTTATGTCATCTTTTGACATTTAATGCTAATTTGTTAAGAACTATAAAGGTTTTATTTTGAAAATGGTAAAATTTTTTAAACTGCTCACGTGTAACTTTTACCCGGCGCAACACACGACGAATAGCACAACCAAATAGTTCGACGACTTATCCCACGAAAAGTAAAAGCAACAATGTGCCAACAGATACACGTTTTGACAGTTTCTTTCATTCTTTCTTGATTCGCATTCGTTACTCACACATGTGCGCATACACACACTGATGAACATTTGACAAACCCAATCTAAAAATTGCTTTGTTGCAAATATCCTAAATTACCACGTGTTAGCTGTATTTCTAATTGGAAATGCAGCGTTGTATTTTGAGCGAGATGTCAAAGTATTAGTACATAAGGATCAATTTTGATTGTTTTCTAATTGATGATGGCTTTTTGAAATTGAGTGATAAATTTTCAAGGAATCAGAATAAAAAAAATTAAATTTCATCGTATTTCGTAGCATGTCAAAGCTTATAGAATGTACCTGAAGCAGGGGATAATGAAAACTGTTCGTGGCTCTTTGAAAAATATGTTGAGATCGGACATCGCTCAAGCAGTATTCATATTCTGAGCAACATTGGGAAATGGCGCAAAGCCACAATTTCCCGTTTAAAATTAATGTATACGCAATAGACTTGTTTTTTTGATTAATTTTATTGCATATAATTTTAATTGTATAATCTTAAATTGGAGTACACATATATTTTAAGCAGAACAGTAAATCTCTGGAGAAAGGTTTTATACGCATTATCTTATGGGTTATAAAAAAAAAAAATTTGTTTAAAAAGATTGGAAAACCTAAATTGAAGCAAATGTTAAAACATAATCATATAATAAAATATGCGGAAGGCGGAGTGCACACATACATTGAATTTCAATTGCGTAAAACATGTTTTAACGACGTCTGACGCTAGTCCATTCACCATCATCTGCATTTTTGTTTTCTACAAATATATACAAATGAAATTCATAGTTTTTATTATAGTCATCTACTAAATTACGCTCGTTTACCTTTCTCTTGTGGTTCACGTTTAGGCACAGGTCTTTCCTTTTCTTCGCGCGCTGCTGGTGGCAGACGTTCTGTACGCCAATTTGAGAGCTCCTTGGGCGCACCGTCGCGTATACCACGATCGCGATCGCCGTCTCGACGATCCCCACGGCGATCACCTCCATCACGATCACGCCTATCAATATCACGGTCGCGCCGCTCCCCATCACGTCGGTCACGATAATCACGTTCACCGGCATCGCGACGATCCAAGCCACCCATTCCGCCTCTATCATTGCGCCTAATATCACGATTATCGCGCACATCACGTTCAGTACGTGGGGCGTCACGCCAATTTCCAACAGTTTCACGCTCATCACGTCTTGGACCGCGACGTTCATCGCGATCACGCTCAATCCGATCGCCACCACGGCGGAAATCTGTGCCTCTGGCTGGCCTATCGTCATCGTTGACTGGTCCACCGCGGCGCCATTTATCATTATCACGTAGAGGTGCTGCAAGACTGCGTGCTGGCGGTTGTTCGCCACCTGCAGGCTCGCGACGCACACGCCACGAATCGTTACTGGCATCATCTTTGCGATCATTTGGCCGATCGCGTTCACGTTCCATACCACGATCACGCTCCATACCACGATCACGGTCACCTGCACGGGGACGCCATACATCACGTTGGGAATCAGCCACCTCTCGTGCCAAGCGCTCGCGTTCCTCTTGTATTTTGCGCTCCGCTTCTTCTTCCTTAGCGCGCTGCTTTTCAAACTGAATGCGTCGTTTTTCTTCTTCAGCCTCACGTTCCTTACGTCTTGCTTCGGCAATAGCACGCTCTTCCTCTTCCTTCGCACGACGTATTTCCTCTTCCTTTCGCATACGTTCTTCTTCTTTTTCGCGCAGCCATTGACGGCGGCGTTCCTCACGGCGCATTTTCACGCGCAACTCCAAGCGTTTCTTGCGCTCCTCTTGCAAAGCGATTTCGAATTTCTTAACCTTTTCAACGAACAATGAGGCACGTTCCTTCTTCAGCTCATTCAAGTAAGCATCACGATCTGGATACATGCGCTTCAACCGATCTTGTTGAGCCACTGAATCTTTTCGTTCGGCAATTGCATTTTCAATCCTTGTCTGCTCTTGCTTCTCCCAGAACTCCTTATCTTTAACTTGCTTGTCGGCAAGATACTTTTCAAAGAGAGGAATTTCTTCAATGCGTTTGGCACGCTCAAAGTAATCAATTTTCTTTTCCTGATTCTTCAACTTCGACTGCAACTCTTTGCGTTCACGCTGTAATTCTTCTGTTTCACGTGCAGCAATTTGCTCAGCATCGAGTTTCTTAATTCCTTCTTCATCCAACTTTGACAACATTTTCTTGCCATGAGCGGTTTGTGATATTTGCTGAACTTTCTCCTTGAGACTCTTTTCCCGTATGGCCTGAATTTCATTCTGGTGACGTTTGCGTTCGCGCTCTTCATTTTCCTGTTCGAGTCGCTTCTGTTCGGCCAACTTGGCCTTGCGGAGCTCTTCTTCCTGGCGTCTTGCTTCTTCTTCCTCGCGAGCATTATTCTGTTTTTCAATGAACTCTTTGCGATCCTCAATTATCTTCTGCCGTTGCAGGATACGTTGGTGCTCACGATCCTTAATTTCATGATAATGGCTCACCATTTGAGCACGGAGCTTAGCACGCTGATCCCGCTCACGATTAGGATACACAATTTTAACGGCACGTGTCAAGACCGTCGACATGTTAACCAGCTGAGAACGAATTTGTTCCGATGGCATAGATTGCAGTGTGGGGCCGTCAGGATGGTCCTCACGCTGACTCTCTGTAAGATCCGTACCGAAATAAATGCAGCGTTTTTGATGATCAATACGAATTTGCATGTCATTGTGACGAACACAGTCAACCAGTAAGCGCTCCATTTCAAAGATATTGCAAAAGCTGGCAAGTTCGAGCAATCGCTTGAATTCGATACTTTCATAAACTTGTGAAATTTGGCGGATGAGCCGCATAACAGTGACATCCTTCAATGAACGTATGTATGGAGCGAGTAGATTAGTTTCAACAGGCGCAGCTTCGATGGCATCTACAACCGTCTGTACACGTTTGCAGAGATTCAATGGATTGAATTCTACTTCGAGCCAATTGTATAAGTTACGGAACTCTTCGGAAGCTAGTTGAGGCACATTCAAGCGAACCTTTAAAGAAGAATTAATTAGAATGCAAACACGGCTATGTGGCAAAGTGCACTTGTAACTCACCACTTCTTTGAGAAGGGATGTCCTGGTGGGTGGTTGCTGAAGCCCAAGGAGTATAGCCAATTTTTGTGCTTTCTCTAGTGGAGTTTTGTCGGCTTCAATGAAACGATCAAATTCTGGATGAGCTGATGGCAATGGAATAGAGAGTGTTGCAATCAAGACATGAGAAGCCATGCGTTGCATGTCATCTTTTGTCAAATTCTTCTTTAATTCACGTGTTAATTGAAACAACTTTAGCAATGCTGCAGCGTGAAATAGTTGATTTCCAGCTTTTGAGAATACCATTGCTAGTTTTTGGTAATAGTTGGCCATTGTCTTGGGCACAGGCGTTTTCTTCGACAGCGCCATTAAGCCATGTATGTCTTCAATGGCTTTGTACGCTTCCTGCCACAATTCCATTTGTATGGCAGAATCTAATTGGAATAGCCTGGTATCCAGGCATAATTGCTGGGTCTCCAACTTAGTTATGGACACACCAGTTGTTTGATTGGTTGTCTTAGAAATAGCATCCAAGTGATTGCGTAGCTTATCACACAAACGTCGAAATTCACTCTTGCGATTATATTTCAAACAAAATTGAAATGCCATGCGCGCAATGTCATGATAGAGCGCTTCGCAATGTGTGTTCAATCGCAACAACTCCAAACACTGGCAATACGACTCCCATAGGAATTTCACCCATGGCAACAGAATCGTCCGATCAGAACGATCTTGGGCATCTTCACCACAAACTGCACTCATTAGAATACTCTCCGGCGTTGCGATATTATCCAAATCATCTAATTCCAGCACAGCAACAGCAGCAGATGATTGCGCCTGAGCTGCTTCAGTGTGTTCTTCGGCCATCCGTAAATACCCGCGAATCACATTTTCCAATGAATTAACATTAACAATTTGAAACATATTTCTGTACTGGAATAGCCCCTCCTTAGCGATGTGTGACTTCCTAAGCTCCACGCACAAGTACAGGTACCTGAACATGAGCGGCTCAACGGTTTCGGAATAAGCATAGTTCCAGCGTCTGTTTCGGAACACTTCCTGTAATGTATCGAGAGCACGCAATGGTTTGCCTACCTCAATAAATTCTGTAATGTAAAAAAAAAAAAAAAATGAACCTTTTATACCGCACCAAAGGAATAAAAAATATCCAGAAAGGGCAAAATCACAAAAGCACTATAATTTGTTGCATAAATTGACATTTGTATTTGTGAAAGGTAATTTTTCAGCGTTTACGTTTTTCTCCGCTTTCTATTCAATTGTGCTTTGATATTACATTTATTCTGCCCCTTATGTGCATCTGCCGCATGGCAAAGTTCAGACATAGAATATGCTTACCGTTTGCCCGTTTAAGAGCATTTTCCGGACGTTGTGTATGGCGTGCCATCCTCACTTGTAAAAATTTTTAATTGCTATTTATTTATCCTTTCAATTTAAACAATTTCCAATGTTTTATTGAACTTTTTGATGAAAAAATTTAATATTTACTCCGGTCTTAACCTGTGTGCCAATAAAATTTTATGCAAAATGGCCGAGTTCATGACACGTCGAAATACACAATGTCAATGAAAAGAGATGAAATAAAAGCAGTGATGTAAAATAAAGTACAAAACGACTTTTCAAACAATAACCAGAAATAATCTCTAATACTTCTCTCTTTCAACGTGATGGAACTAATTTACTTTCAGAAATGATTTTTTATGCATTTAATATTTTATTAAGTTAATTACATAAAAAGACGAGCATAGATAAAAATTTCGAAAATAAATTATGAAAAAACCTACGTTCAGATAAAAAGCTCATTGTACGGTGTTATAGTTGCAATAAAGTGTACTGGAACAGTTACATTTGGAGGGGTTGTTTTCTAGTACTAAATACACATATCACATCGTGGGTACCATTCAAATATAGTTAATCACGCAACCAATTGCTGATCTTGAATTGATTAGAATCACAATGTGAAAATAAAAGTAAATTTCGAAATTCATTTCATAGTGGTGTACGTCCACTATGCGTTATATTTTGTATTAAAAGGCAGATAACGAACAACTGCCGTTATTTTCAATAAATTTTGGTGTAACAATATTCACTACAATTACCCATTTACCACATTTTAGATGCCGCTACTGTGCTCGAAATACACCACTGTGAATATACTAAGCTGTAGGAAAGAGAATATATTTATTTTCTTGCAATTATATGAAAATTATAGAGAACCACAAATTATTTCTAATTTCCCTAACTGAAAACGCTTAAAAGCCAAGGTGCGTGCTTTACGATTAAATTAATAAAAAAAAAAAAAAACAAAAAAAACGTAAGTCTGCTATAGATTTTCAATGCTTGCTAATTTGTACGAAATCTAATAAGGTCTTTTCTTATCATAAAGTGCTAAAACTATATTTCAGTAATAGTGTTTTTTGTATTGCAGTTAGTATGTCACAAGGCAATGGTACTCCATCGACGCCTTTCAACAAGGTTTTCGTGCAGCGTGATTACAGTGAAGGCACAGCTGTCAAATTCCACACAAGGCTACCCACGGAACTGGAAGGACTAGTAAGTTTATATCCAAAATTTAATTATGAATTGCGATAACGGTTGTGAGGTAATTTGTATGTACAAGCCATTTGCTGCATGTGTTGAAAATACAAAGATTCAAGGCCGGCCTTGAAAGTCCACCCGTATATTTGCTTACGTACATTACCCGTAAATGTTTTATTAAAACTTTTACTGCTTCATTTGTAGATTGAACGTCATGTTTTCGAATCGACGATACATCGCTTGAACGAATTTTATGCGGAAGCTGAGAAAGGTTCATGCAGTACATATTGCGAAGGTTGTATCGGCTGCATAACAGCCTATTTAGTCTACATGTGCTCCGAGACACACTACGAAAAGGTGAGTAATATTATTGTTGTGCTGGTGCCTCGTATTAATATAATAATATATTCAAGACGCTTCGTAAAATCTCAAAGTACATTGCTTCACAGAACGAGCGCGTTTACAATCCAAAAGGTTTGCAAATCGTTGATCCCACATATCGTGGACTACGCGTTATAGAGATAGCTATATTAGATCGCCCTGGGAGAACGTGACTTCCGTTCTCACATTCTACCGAAGAGTTTTTTATGTAATACAAACTAGTGAGAGCATACTGAAATTCTCTTGTATGTGCTTGTGTCATGGAAAATTGTGGCAATCTAGGAATTTCGAAATAGTACAGTTGTAAGATAAAAAGTAACCAGTATGTCAACACTTATATCAAATAGTATGACAGTAATTCTACTTCATTTATCGTATAAATTCAATAATTTTAAGCGGAAAATGAAATAAGTATTTATTGTGTAAACGCTCATGTATATTGAGCGTTCAATTGCATTTTGTCACTAAAAGACAACACATCGAAAGCCCCAATTTGTTGTTTATAATTTATCATATACAACTTTTTCGTTTTATTTATCACTTCTTTGATTTATTAACATACAATGCATTAGCGTGTTTTAATATATATATACAATGTTAGAAGTATGTTTAACTTTAAGCTGAAAAATAAATTGTAAGCTTTAATAGTTAAAATAACAATTACATTTTAATGAAATTATGTGCAAATATTTAACCAAATTACAATGAAATAATATACCTTATTAAAACAGCATTAAGCTAAATGTTTATGAGTCAAAAACAAAAGAAAGTAATTACTTAAGAGCAAATAAATTTTGGAATACATGATTATTTAACAAATACATAAATTAATTTGTTTGAGTTTTTCTGTAAATTTTTATATATATATTCCAGATTTACATAATTTTAATTTTTTTTTTGTGTTTGCATTACAACAAGGTAGTCCATTTAATTAAAAACAAATAAAAGTCACCAGATAATTTTCGTAACGTCTGATGTGTCTCACAAAAAAATATTCTTGACGCGAGGGTGACCATCATTACAATGATCACTTTACAGAGAGCCGAAAAGTTAATTGTGGTTCATTATTAAGAAAATACTACTTCAGAATAGCTACAAAACAGGCCCAATTTTGACAGGTTAAATTGTTGGTAAGGGTAAATGAATTTCGGAGTCGAAATATTTATGTATTACTGCATCAAATTTGTTTGGAATGCTATGGGATTTGTGTTTTCTGCTTTTTCTTGTGCGAATTACTTTTAGTTGTAGTCCCAAACATCTACTGCGAAAAAACTTCTGCTTTGCGCTCAGTATGCTGTTGTGATTTTTGTCAAAAAACGAATAATTCTAAAATTTGCATAAGAAATTTATTACCCACAATGAGTTGTTTGTTTTCATTCTGTTTCAAAGCCAATAGATCGAATGACGCTTTGTCCGACGATAATGATCAGTTAAATACAACTTCTACATGGAAAATCATTCAACTATTAACAGGTACAATTTGTAATTTTTACAGCATACAACAAAAAGGCATAGTGGAGTACGAGTCATCAAAAGTAGATCAAGCAGCCGCACATGCGGAGGTTGAGCATTTGAGAAGAGAGTTGACTGAATTTCAAGAGTTGGTGAGCGCACAAGAGCTGCAAGTTAAAGAGCTGCACAAGCAGGGCAATGAAATTCTCTGTGAAATAATTAATTTGAAAATGGAAAACGATGACTTAAAGCAAGAAATAAAGTTACAACGTGAATACAGTCGGAAAGAAAAATCTGAGCTAGAACAAGAATTGAAATTAATCAAGAGAAAGCTGGAGAAACGTCATGAAATGGTTGTAAGTGCGAATCCACATTCACTACGAATTCATTTAGCGATGAATTTTTAAATATATTAACTTTCGCCCATTGGTTATATAATGTTTAAAACTATTAAATCTGACTTGCAACCAACTTATTGAATTTTCTCTTCTGTGCAAGACAATTGACATCTACGGGGAAGGCAGCATTCAGTTATGTTCAGTTCATAGTTACAAAATTAATCTCATGAAATGAGAATCACTGCTTATAGTCTGTATTGCTATGTATTACTATGTACTAAGAGCCCTAAACCTTGTATAAAAATAACATTTAATATCTTCTCAGTATTCTTGATGCATTGTAGTTTGGCACCAGTTTCAAATACGTAACGTTGAGACATTGGGCAATACCTGGTCATATAAAGGCACTATCGGTCGGTGTCATCACGCTCTTATAAAAGACATTAAGCAACGACTTAATATATGGCTAATAATTATACGACCGCCTTTTTTCGATGAGACTATCACTTTTTACTTTTGTTACTTTTAAGAAAATTGTTTCTAATTGAAGTGTTGATTTCGGCTATAATATCCGAAATTATTGCAAAATCAAGATATCACAATTATTGCCGTCAGCCAATACTATTGCGTAAGTTGGTAATTGCTAAATGGTTGGGTGTCTATTATTGACCAAAAATGTTGGTAAATACTGTAGCAGTAAATAACCTTTCTCGAATCTTGATTTCATTATAGTGATGCAAAGATACAAGAAAAATCATATTCGTGAATGTATTTTTGAGCGTCGTTTGTTTTTGGAATTAGAAGGTTTGCCTTTTAAATGCTACTAAAAAAAAAATGTATATATAACTCTAATACTTGGTCACAAGCAGCTACGCGACATTCATAAGTTATTGTTTAACAATCAAATTTGTAGCACTTCTTAGATAGTTATTCTTATTTTTATTTATTTTAAGAAATAGACAATCTTATTTAAATATTAAATTAAAAAAAAAAAAAAAA